>JAJOZX010000904.1:0-55000 GCA_023014485.1 Bathynomus jamesi | reverse complement strand
TGGCGCATAATTGCTGATTACGTGTTTATGAAATAGTGTAAATTCGGTGAAATTAGACAAACACCCTTTTTGGTCGCGAGAGATATAGAATCCGTGCGTAATATTAAATACCGCGACAGTGTAAGATTTTTTTGCGTAATATTGGTTTCAGTATCGTGACATTATACGAGAACTTTATTGGCTAGACAGGAATTTGTTTTTAATTGTAATTGGTGTATTGAGAGACCTTAGGAAGGAAACAGGAATAGAGACAGTGCTGAGAGGAGAGATATTATGATTTGTATGATTTTATGAAATTATCTCTCAGTTTCTTTCTGAAAGCTTTTTAGCTCGTTAAATTTTCTGTCTCTTAACCCTTTCATCGACGGATGGTACTTTAAAGTAACACCAGAAAATAATAATATAAATTGTAATACAATACCTTTTTCTATACATGTTTCTACGTGTTTATAAACGTTTCATTTAGTTGTCGGGAAAGGAACCCAAAATGGGTATCATTTCAGTGACGAGTTACTAAAATATTTAGTTTTGACCTATAATAAACCTGTGCCTTTTGGTGACAGAGTGACCGCATAGGCTGCGGGAATTGGCTTTAATATAAAGGGTTAATCAAGGTTGTTCCAGAGATTGTATCCAGTGGAACATAAAGATATAGTTGAGCAGTCTAACGTGTAATTTGGTTTTTGATATACGTGTTTCATTCTCTTGCGTCGAACTTCTGCTGGGTTTAGGAAGATAATACGTACTGAAGGACTTTGACGCGAGTGAGATATCAGACGCGGGTTTAAGTTCTCACTTCGGTGGAAAATTCGCTGAAAGTATTTACAATATTTGCTGTGTCTTTAATGGCATTCGTTATCAATTATTAGGTTTTTGTGTAGAGAATATTTTGTTTATTTTTATTAATCGCTTTGTTAATGAGGTTCCATTTTTGTTTGGGGGTCGCCATTTTAGTCTTTGAATTTACATTTATTTACAAAATAGCTTTTGCTTTCAGTAAAAAATGTAATGATGGAGTTTGGTTACCCTCCTTCGTAACATCTAAGGTCATATGACAGAGGGGACCTGCAGCTCTATGTAGAATCCGAACCCGGGATCGCTACATAGTCTGGACGCAGAGGACAGTCTCCCATGCAACTACTGTCCGATCCAATGTCGCTTGACTTCGCTGATCAACGGGAAACGGTGTTAATTATTAAATATTAAATAACACAACGAGAGGCGATGTTCAGTATTTTGAACATTTTTTAACATTTTGAACATCTGCGGTAGTAACTTTGTTGCTGCGACATTTTGCTTCTCCAGATACTGAACATCGCGCCTCGTCGTGCTATTTAATAAATTATTTTGATGTGTAAAGTCTGTATACATTATTTTTTGGTATATGTCCATTGTCCATATGTGATCGATGAGAAATGATTTGGTCAGGTCAGTATTTGTGTGTGGGGTGGGGGTGGGGGGTGGGGGCGTCGTTCTGGTCATGTAGACCATGTTGCCTTGGCTAATCATTGTGTTCCATAATGATTTGAAGGTACAGTCCGTCTCTGTTTGCATTAAATTTAGATTAAAATGAATAGCGATGAAAGTGTTCGAACCCCTTAGAGAATGATGTTTGATTCGATCCTGCTAGGGTCTTATATAACTACGTTTCCGTTAGGTCTGTATGTTGCCAATATGTTAAGAGTAAAATAATATCTTTACTAAAAACCACCAAGGAAAAGCAAAAAGAACAACTGACCGAGCGCTTTCGCGTTCATTTAATTTGATAATATACTGTTAATTACACATGAAAGCACTTGGTGAATAGTGGCATTTTTTTCTACATGTTAGCGTTTAGTGCACAACACACACACACACACACACACACACACACACACACACAGAGGGTCGACAAAAGTAAATAGACAAAATACGATTCTAAATATATTCATTCAATAAATCTGTTATTATTTATTCATTTTATTTATTATATTTATTTTATTTATTAATTTTATTATTCATTTATTTTATTCATTTTATTATCGAATAAAATCTAGGGAAAATCGAAGGAGGTGTCTATTTATTTTTGTCAATCCTCTGCAGATATTTTACGAACCTGTTTATTTTTTCAAGTTAAATATTTACCTTTTTTAGGCGTTTTTACGTTAACATCAATTTTCTTCGAAGAAATGAAGGGAGGTGGGATGACGAGATTTTTGGGATAACCTTCGTAACCCCCAGCCGAGGGGGTCCCGTATTAGTCGCCTTTTACGACTCTACGACTCGCACGATGAAAGCGTCAAATGTGTAACTCGAACCACAGTCATTTATAACTTATTTGAATTTATAGTAAATAGTTATTCGTCGTACGGACGATTACAAAAGTCGAGATACACTGGGCCACGCCTATACCTTACGAGTTAATGCATCCTCCCTACTTTTGAAATTGACTGTATAACCTAAAATTTGATTTTCATGGTATTTAGTTCCCGAATTTTACAATTTAAACATGAAATTTATTTTCTACAAAATTTTTCCCAGGGCAAAAAACAAAAAAAACAACACAAAAAATAGCGACAAAGATGAAAGAAAATTGTAATTAGTGTCTATTTTTTCCTTTTTAACTCCTCTCACTTCCGAAGTACACAAATGTGTACCTGAAAATGTAACCATATTTATTCTTATTTAACCAAACGTAAAAGTGTATTTTGTTATCACCCTGTATCATAATTCGTGAGTAAAAGGATAAATACAAACGGATTAATACAAAAATTTCGGTAATCACTCGCTTTGAAATTCGCTTCAAAATGACTTCAAACATCAATTCCTTCTTTTGAGTGTTATCTACTTTTGATATTTCAACGGTGACATTGGGTTTTTGGACGTTATCGTTATCGTGCCTTAAATTGTTTGAATATTTCATTCAGTTTTTGATAAATTTGACACCATCTCGAAAAGAGTTTCCTCGTAAGATATTCTTCGACTGTTCTAAAAGACAAAAATCAATAAGGAGTGCCAGGTCAGAAACTGGCACATTGCTCAGGCCAGGCGAATGCGACCCATTACGCTCACTCTTGTATTATTATTATTATTATTAACCACCTCCATCGGGAGTCGAACCCCCGACCTCAGTGTCTTCACTTCTCTTACAATGAAATGGTATTAATCACTGAGGTCGTTGACCATTTCAGGACAGACACAAGAGACAGGTGTACAGTTTCGAAACAAACGGAACAGACAGGTGTACGTACAGTTTCGGAACAGACAGAACATACAGGTTTACAGTTTCGGAACAGAGAGAAAATTCCTTAAAAAAATAATCAATCAATAATGATTTGCTTTTGAAATTTCTTAATTACTGCCACCAAAATTAATAAAATATCAGAAAATACCCCCAGTTTATTACCACTTAGTAGTAATGTTTTTGCATTTTTAGAAAATAAATGTATGGGTTCTTTTGCATTATCCTCCCAACACTAATTTTTATATATAATGTTGGTTTGGTTTTGGTTATGGTACTTTATTTTCCTTCCATTATAAAAAAAATTAGTGTTGGTATTAGGTTAGGTTAGGTAGGTTACGGTAAAAACAGCCCGCCGCAGGCGTTAGCCGTTATAAAAAAAAAATTAGTGTTGGGAGGATAATGCAAAAGTACCAATGTATGTTTATTAATGATATTTCCTCTCTGTTATTTAATCAATTGCTTTATTAATATTTTTAGATTTTATCCCCCCCTCTTTCCGGGCCCCGGGGATTTAACTCGGCGGTCCTGCTTCTAGGCGAACTTTTTTCCAAAGCTGTACCAGGGTATACTATCGATTAAGTAGTAATATATGATAGTTTCGTTTACGTTAAATGTAAATGAAATTCGATAGTTTATTTTCTAACCGATTTCAAAGTGACCTTTTCAGATTTACATTTTCACCTTTAAGTACATCGAGTATTTTTTATTTAGCATGATGACGATAAACTCACGCTTTTTATCATGATGATGATGATGATGATAAACTCATACTTTTTATCATCATTATGATGATGTTAGTCTCAAACGTTTTATGATGATGATAAACTCATACTTTTATCACTTTTATCAAAGTGAAAGGCAATATCCACTACACTACGACGGGATCAAAGTTAACAGAACCTTTTATATATCTAAACAACGGAGGAAACGCATAACGCTTTCGCGACCAAAGGCATTTTACGTGTTAACCCTCCCGCACCAGATAGTTTGATTTAAATGCTGGTCATTATCTCGTGTATGGGAGGGTTAACGCGTATCATTATACCTTAACCAGTACACCCAGTAAACTTATACCCCTGTAATTTTTACACTCGCTCTCATTATACTTGGCTCTCGTGTAAAAGCACCATAATCTATTTCACACGCATTCCTCAGGAACTCTTTCGTCTTTCCACGCAATTCTACATATTTTTGTTATCAACTTCACTTATGAAATGAGGTAAAAAAAGAAAAAAAGGATAAAACGAGATGCTGAAGTGGAATTTAATTCTTCTAAAATTAAAAATAAATTTCATTGGAATTTAAAATTTGTGAGAAAAGAATTTAATATTTAACTCATTATTTTGGCTTTCCACAATCGAGGGAATGATTGATTTAAAATAGTTACCCCAGAAATAAATCGATAAAATAATTAAATATTTGTATAAGTATGATGGATCACCAGTTTGATGTGGACAAGAAAGTAGGCTTATTATAATTTATGAATTATATTGAAATGAATAATTAGGGGTCACCAGTTTGGAAATATAGCCCAAACAAACAATATTTAATAAGGAGAGAAAAATTACTTTGTTGCTTTGTGTATAATTAGAAAAATAAATGAATTATTTGTTCACAGTGATTAGCAATTCTATAACGGTATTTATACTATATTATAGACTAGTTATTAGCAATAATAAATGGTTATACAGTCTAATCGTTAAGTAAATACAAGTTAAGTAAGTATAGTCGTTAAGTAAGTATATTAATTTAGGTAGGCTAATGAGATATGCAGCGGTGAACACAGAATAAGTAATTAAGCCAATAATAACTGAAATAATGAAAGTACGGTATGGTACAGTAAATGGATTAGGTCAGTGAAATGCGTAAAAGAGCAAATAAACAATCGAATACAAAATAAAATTATATGAATGAACAAAAATAACAAGGTGAATCAAAACTACGGTATTGATACATTTGAATAAGCCTACTGCGGTCTTAACGGGAGAGTTAGTTTGAACGGTATTGAGGACACTTTTTAGGTCCTACACGATTAGGCAGAGTTTGTGGACTTTTCAACTTTGAATCCTGAATAGTCTAGCACGACATAACAAAACACTGTAGGCCGAGCGAGGGCCTACAAGAGAACCGCGATTTCGACGGAGATAACTATGAAGGCTGAAGAAACTTACGTGGAGGTTTACCGTCCCGCGTTTTCGACGTGGATAACTCTGAAGACTGACGAGGGCCTACGTGAAGGTTGACCGTATTGCGTTTCGCCGTAGATAGCTCTGAAGACGTAGTAGCCTACCGACAGGAGGATGCGCTGAGGGCCCGTTGATGGACTCGTTGAATGGGCGCCGATCGAATTGTGGCGAAGGATGAGTGAAGCCAGTGCCAGAAGGATAACGCCGTAGGGTGATGTTTGCTTCCGGCGGGATGAAATGTACGTCGCCTCAAGCGTTGATTCGCTTCGTGTATGGTTGAGGTGTTGCTCGAGGGACTGAGGCCGACTGAAGTCGAAGCGGCACTACGTGAAAGGGGAGATTCACGAGGAGGAGTAATGAGCAGAGTGAGGGCAATTTTCAGTGAAATCTGGCTTGTATAGACCCGTAAGACGCTAACTTTTGGCTGGCCTTTTGGAGAAAAAAACCAAGCACCCTTTCGTTTCTCTCTCCTTGAAAGCGACGTGTGTTTTTCGATTTCTGATGATTCCCAGATGTTTGCGAACGGCGAGGAAAGGAATTTCTCTGATTGGTCTCTACACACATATATATATATATATATATAATATCAACGTAAAAAACGACGCTTTGTATAGGAGAATTATCCGCGCAAGATGAGCGCGAAAGAACGAAACATGAAAAAATGAGATACCCACCCGGGAATCGAACCCGGGATCTTCCGATTGCCGGTCAGATATGATAACCACTACACCACAGGCCTCACCCAAACAAATGTCGTAATTCCTCTACATACGCGCAGAAACCAATGCCCCAAAGGGGCACCTCCCGCATGCCGTAACATTATATACATTATAACTGCAAACACGCAGTATAATTAACGTAAAGAACGACGCTTTGTATAGGAGAATTTTCTGCGCAAGATGAGAGCGAAAGAACGAAACAAATGAAAAAAATTTCATTGGACTTTAAAATTTGTGAGAAAAGAATTTAATATTTAACTCATTATTTTGGCTTTCCACAGTCGAGGGAATGATTGATTTAAAATAGTTACCCTAGAAATAAATCAATAAAATAATTAAATATTTGTATAAGTATGATGGATCACCAGTTTGATGTGGGCAAGAAAGTAGGCTTATTATAATTTATGAATTATATTGAAATGAATAATTAGGGGTCACCAGTTTGGAAATACAGCCCAAACAAACAATATTTAATACCTCATTTTTTCATTTGTTTCGTTCTTTCGCTCTCATCTTGCGCGGATAATTCTCCTATACAAAGCGTCGTTCTTTACGTTAATTATACTGCGTGTTTGCAGTTATAATGTATATAATGTTACGGCATGCGGGAGGTGCCCCTTTGGGGCATTGGTTTCTGCGCGTATGTAGAGGAATTACGACATTTGTTTGGGTGAGGCCTGTTGTGTAGTGGTTATCATATCTGACCGGCAGTCGGAAGATCCCGGGTTCGATTCCCGGGTGGGTACCTCATTTTTTCATTTGTTTCGTTCTTTCGCTCTCATCTTGCGCGGTAATTCTCCTATACAAAGCGTCGTTCTTTACGTTAATTATACTGCGTGTTTGCAGTTATAATGTATATATATATATATATATATATATATGACTGAACTCAGAATGGTCCCCTGAGAGAGTGAGGGAAGCTATATTTTGGGGCCTCTTTGCGAGTGACTCGTTGCCCACGTCGGGCTAACATCATGAAAAAGAAAAAACTATAGTGTTTGTCATTTACCATTACTTATTCGGACTATAGTGGATTTGATTTTCCTCAGAAGAGTTCCTTGTTCCATGCACGGTCTGTATGTAACATATATATATATATATATATATATATATTATATATATATATTTTAGTCTCATCGTCAAATTACTCAAGTTTCGGCTAAAAAATGTTACTTTTTATTTATGAAACAGGTTTATTTCGTGAAAGGGCCTCTAAAAGAGAGTTGTAAAAATAATAAAAAAAATAACAGAAATTTAGAACAACAGTTTCAGTTGTACAACTGTGAAAAAGAAAAATGAATCTTGTTTAAATAATAAAAATTTAAAAAAAATCCAGTCACAATTCATAACTGGAATGAAGGATAGTGTATTCGGGAAAAGAAAATAGAGCGACCGTTTTCGTTCAATCTCTTATTATTATTATTATTATTATTATTATTATTATTATTATAAATACAAAGACAAAGAATAACGTTCAGTTAAAACGAAGCCCTTTCTTATCAACTTCCTCGGACAAAACCAACAATCAGCTGATGAAACAAAGTCCATGAAAATTTCTTTAGGGCAATTTGGAATTAAATCAAACAAATTTAAGGCAAAATGGTTGCAAATTATTTTTTATAGGGACTTTTATTAAAATTCAAAATGGAGGAATTCACTAGAAAAGATTTCAAAAATTTTCGTTGTTAGAAATAAAGAATTCTTATCAGGGTACTCGATTTATGAAAAGGAATCCTATGGTTAACCCGTTAACTGCGCGAGCGCCCAGTTACGAGTCGAGCCAAAAACACGGACAACGCGAAGAGATATCTCAGTTTAAAGCAGCGGTTCTTAACCTTTTTCGTGTCATTTCCCCCTTCGACCAGTTCGCCCTACCCATTTCCCCCTTCGACCAGTTCGCCCTACCCATTTCCCCCTTCGACCAGTTCGCCCTACCCATTTCCCCCTTCGACCAGTTCGCCCTACCCATTTCCCCCTCCATTAGGATACGGAAAAAAATAGCCTCGAAAACAAAAATTAATAACATTAGCAGACTTATAATGCGCACTAATTATATGATCACCAAACAAAATTTCCCCCCTGGGGCAAAATTTTCCCCACGTTAAGAAATGCTGGTTTAAAGTTTAAACCCGTGTGTATACGGAGCTGCGCAGAAATGGTCAGAAGCGAGAGCCCGTAATATTACGGGTTGCGCAGCAAACGGGTTAAATTTATTCATGTTTAAAAATGTAATTATTTCGATCCTCAGTCCGCAATGCATAATTGTGCTGAAAGTCTTCTGTTCAGGTCTACAGTTTCACCAATATAATTACTCGTACAATTACTACAAAGGGATACTGTAAATAAAAGCCGTTTACTGCCGAAAACGTTCTCTCTCTTTTCTTTTATTCAGAGTTTATACTTAATATATATATATACACACACACCCGTTGGTTAACGTTGGTTTTGCTTCTGCCTGAATTGTTCATTCTGACGAAGGTCAAGCTTTCACTTCATTTAGACGTATAGTTTAACGTGGACTCCGAACCACACCCCACCAGCAGCCCAGCGTCTTAACCACTAGGCTACCCAGGGTACCCATTTATCTACCAACCAATTTTTTATTGTGTGGAAGGATGAAGAGAGAGAGAGAGAGAGAGGGAGAGAGAGATGGAGAGAGAGAGAGAGAGGAGAGAGAGAGAGAGAGAGAGAGAGAGAGAGAGAGAGAGAGAGAGAGAGAGAGAGAGAGAGAGAGAGATGTCTGAAAATAAAAAATTATATTATTTACCTTTGTTCTTTACGTATTTGTGAAGCGAGTCGACTGCGGTGAACTTTCAACAAAGAAAATCTGCTCCTAAACTTAAGTAATGCATTCTTGCGTATCCTTGTTTTGTGGTCTTCAAGACATTCATCGCCGCCCCCCACCACCCCCACACACACACACACACTCTAGGGACTTTCTAGAATGGGGATTTGCGGGAGGTCTCTGAAATGAAAAGTCACGTCAAGTCTTTTTAAACCAACTTTTGAAAATGACTGATGAACTCGAGTATATTTCTTTGAAAGTACTTTCTTCGTCTGTCAAGGATGTTAACACAATTATGGAAATACATAATTATTGTTTCATATGAAGCGTTATTATTGTTTGTGTTTTATCATTAAATGAAAATGTAAGGTACAGTCACTTAAAATAAAATGTTTTGCTGTGAAACTCCGTGTTCCTTACTCATAAATAGACGTCAGAACCATCGAGTTTCACCGCATGATTTTTTGAATCGACTGTATTTTGATTGAAAATCTTAATTTTATAAGATGCGCTATTTCCTGTAGATTTTACTCTATGATATATTATATATATATATATATATATATATTATATATATTATATATATATATATATATATATTATATAAACTTTTTAAACGGCAGCGCTCGTAGCTAAGGGGTAACACTGTTTCCTTTTAAACGAAGGGAAGACAATGGGGTTGGAGGTTCGAATTCCGATGCTACTGGTGATAATAATAATCCAGATGTAATAGCGCAATGGTTGCATTATAAGTTGGCCTGAGCGCCATATTAGTTTCGGAACGATTAAACTTTTAGCGAAAAAGTAATACCATGAAATGACTTTTATTATTACTAATTTAAAATATATTAACTTTATTTTAATATAAATCAGTGATTCCAAACTCGGATACGCGAGAAAATCTTATGGGGTACGCGAAGGGATCCTAAAAATATAACCCTTTTAATTTTATATACGATTAACAAACTGCGACGAGTCACACGGTCGTAAAGAAAGTAAAAATCCTCTATCTCTCTCTCTTGAAAATCCAGAAAATCCCGTGAAAGAATCCAAGGAAGGGGTACGGAAGAAGAAAAAGTTTGAGAACCGCTGATATAAATAGTTAGTAAAAACAAATATAAAAGTTTACCTTAAATGTATCATTTTCTTTGAAGAGCCCATTATTGTATCATTGTACCACATTGTGTCATTACAAAAGGAATGTCACTCTGATCTACCAATTTATGGGAGCCTTTATCTCATTAGCGGTAGTGCACGCTGTAATAAAAAGAAGAAGAGCCTCGTATTCTTGAGGAATAAGAACTATAAAGGCTTTGGCACTCACGAAAGTTTACAATTATACACCTTTACGGGAAGGTATAACGATATCTTAACATTCATTCAGGCACTGTGATTTTCTATCTTGAACAGATGTGCCATTGAGGAAGCGAAATGCGAAGTAATAATAATGGATGAATCTATAATTTTTTTTCTAAAATAAATACCAAAGTATTATTTTATAATTTTTTTGTTTCTCTAAAGTTTAACATAAAATAAATAATTGTGGAACTGAGCTACTTATTTTATTTCATTTAGTCCTTAAGTTTAGTCTTTCCTGGGATAATATATATAATAATAATAATAATATATATTATTATTATTATTATTATTATTATTATTATATATAAGATTTCGTCTTCAACCACCGTAGAGAAGAGGTTGTGGGTATTATGAGAAGCCTTCAACATATATATGTATATAGGTGTCGTTTCGCTTCAAGACGAATCACTATATAACAAGGAAACTCTGATGATGATCAGAGAATATGAACGAAACGTCAGGAAATTTAGTACAGGAGTACAGGAGTACAGGAGCAAATATATATATATATATATATATATATATATATATATATATATATATATATATATATTGTACGCCCTTTCAAGTTTAGTCAACGTTTCGATCTCTACACTGAGATCCTCTTCAAATGGCTCCTTGACAATTTACCTTATTTCAATTTTTTTCATGTCTGTTATATCTAATCCAAAGGATACTTTTCAAACAAACACATTCACTGTGCTCTTAATTTGATTTAAAAAAAAAAAGCTACTCTATCGGGCATCTACCGATTAAATATTTATGAGTGTACCAGGTGTACCAGGACGGGAGGGATCACAAAGGTAAATACAACCTATCATTCCCTTCTACTAGTACGAGTAACACAATTCGGTTGACTGGTATGATTGCGCTAGAGAATATTGCAAATGTTGCATGCAATTGCAGGCTCATATCCGTGATGACTCTAGTCTCTCTTCCAAGCCTTCTGGATATAGTCGCTCCCATTTTTTTTTCCTGGTCTTTATACTGCTGATGGTTGCCATGTCAACTATTTTGTTTTCACTTACGTTACCATGGATATCCCTGACGTTTGAAAACTTACACGTAGTCTGTTAAAACTTACTCGGTCTCACTTATGCATATTTACCAGTGCACACACACACACACACACACACACACACACACACACACACACACACACCAGAGCCAGAAAGTAGCACAACACTCAGGCCAACTAATGCATCCCATTGCGCTTGCCCTAACTCCTAGGTTATAATTTACCAGTGCCATCCGGGGTCAAACTTTTCAACCTCAGTGCCTTTATTTTGCTTACGTTACCCGATGAGCTAAGAGCACTGGCCTTCCTTTTGGATATCATATAAGTTAAACATCGGCTTTTTACAATTTTTTCAAAGCTTCCATTCACATCACAAAGTTTTCTATACGCGAGTTACAGGATATGTTCATAATGTTAATGTTAATATGTTAAAATGCAATATAAGGACTCTTCTGACGTGAAATTGGTTTTAATCTTATTTTGCAACTGTTTCTATTTTTATACTATGGTTAACAGTTAACGCTATGAACTTAATATCTATTTATAAAGGGGGGAAAAACTAACAATAAAATAAATGTAATTTGCGGGGGGGGGAGGGAAAAAGTTCGCCTTAAAACATAACTTTCCTAAAAGCGTAAAAAATTACTAATTGGTAATATTCTTGCGGGGGGGGGGATTTTATTCTGTTTGGTGGCAATAATAAAATTTTAAAACAAATTTTATCATTACTTCATTAATAACTTTGAACGTTTTTTTATATTTCTAGTCGGACTTTTTTCCAAAATTGCACTAACAGCAATAGAAAGCCAATAACATTTATGATAAAAGTCCTACTATTAATAATTAACTAATTATATTAGTAAAATCAATGATAAGAAGTAATAGAGATGTTAAAAAACACTATTTTTCATTCCGTCACTCCGGATGAGTTCAAATCATTTTCAAAATTGAGGCCCTTTCCTTACCAGTGTAACTTACTTCCATATTAATCATTGCGTGTTATTCTACCTGCAACAAAAAAAAGGTCCCGAAACAACTTTTGAACATTTGTTTTCGTTCTAATGTATTACTTTTGTAAATTTAATTTAAAATAAAATTTCCTATGAGACCGGACTTATGGGACACCCTGTATATATATATATATATATATATATATATATATATATATATTGTTTATTTTAATTATTTAATTTAACAGGGCTTTTTTGTAGAAAAAAAGGTACCAGAACGCATATATAGGGTGAACCAAATGTAGGTGGACAGTAAATGATAACGTTTATTTTGAGAATACATATTTAATTTTTTTGTATACTATAATACAAAATAAAATTTAAATAAATTTAGTTATAATATTTAATATAATAAAACACAAACACCATAGTTATAATGAACACCATAGTTATAATATAATATAACACAAACCGTATTCAACCTACTGTCCACCTACTTTTGGTTCACCGTGTATTATAGAATGGCGAAACTAATAAAAATAGCATAAGTTATACTATTTTTATTCATTTATTAATAAACTGACATCAGAAAAAAGTTTCCGGAACGTCGTTCCGGCAAATAAACCATATATATATATATATATATATATATATATATATATATATATATGGGATGAATTTCACAATTAAACACGTGAAATGAATGAATGCTGCAAACGCACCGGCAAAAAGAAAAATGATTTCAGTCTTTCGTGTATATATATATATAGATATATATATATATGGGCCTAAATAGACACACGAGGGTAATTCAATAAGTATCCGCACCTTTTAATTTCACAATTTTATTTTCACATCTGATAGATTATAAACACATCACTTCTCAACATAGTCTCCCTGTTTCTCAATACACTTAGTCCAGCGATCTACACGCTTCCTAATGCCATCACAAAAGAATGTTTTTGACTGTGTGCGTAGCCAGTCATGCACCGCCTCCTTCAGGTCATCATCGCCTCGGAATCGCTGACCTCTCAAAGCGTCTTTTAGTGGTCCAAACGGGTAAAAATCCGAAGGTGCCAGGTCTGGACTGTAGGCTGGATGGTCGAGAACTTCAAATTTAAGTTCTTGAAGGCATTTTCTAGTCTGTGCAGTGGTATGAGGGCGCGCATTGTCGTGTTACAGAATAACACCTTCCGACAATCTCCCTCTCCGTTTTGTGCGAATTGCTCGCTTTAACTCATTCCGAAGCATGTCAGAATACGATGCACTTGTTACTGTAGTTCCACGCTCTAGATAATGTTCAAGGATAGGGCCTCGTGTATCCCAAAACAGTGTTATCATAACTTTACCTACTGACGGCTGCGCTTTGAACTTCCTTGCAACGGGAGATGTTGGATGCTTCCATTGCATGCTCTGTCGCTTTCTTTCTGGTTCATAGTGATGGATCCAGGTTTCATCTCCAGTGATAATGCGCTCCAAAAAGTTTTCACCTTCATTATGATACCGCTCCAAAAGACGAGAGCAGACGTCCATCCGATTACGCTTGTGCTCTTCTGTCAACTGTTTGGGCACCCATCTTGCACAAACCTTGTGAAAGCCAAGAATGTCACGAACTATCGAATAGGCTGACCCTTGAGTGATGTCTAATGAAGATGCAATTTATTTTATTGTTAATCTTCTGTCATCGAAAATCATGGCTTTGGCTTCCTCCTGTTTGTCACCACTGGTTGATGTTGACGGTCGTCCTGAGCGCTGAGCATCTGTCACACATATCCGACCTTCCTTGAACATTTGAATCCACTCGTACACACTTCGCCGTGGTAACGCATTATTCCCATACTCAGCACATAAACGCGCGTGAATTTCGGCTCCTTTCACACCTTCTGCTGATTGGGAACAGTTCAAAATACAGACTGAGGAACAATTCACCACATTAAACAGCACACCCATCATAAACATCAATACAACACTCAAGACATTTAATCAGATTATCAATAATGCAAACAAATACATACCCAAGGGCAACATTAGGAAATACAACCCAAATTACACTAGAGAAATAGCCCACCTCATAAGGCAACGTAACAACCTCAAATATAACACACAAACACCACACACAGAAGCCATAAAACAGCAGATACAACAGCTCAGCACAGAAATAAACAACAAACTCAAAAAAAAACAACAGAAACATTCAGGGAATTCATAACAACACTAAACCACTCCACAGATACATCCAGGCTATACAAGACTATAAACAGCATTACCCACTCTAACAGCGGCATTCACACCTCACACGCGGCTATCTGTCGCAGCCAGAATAATATCCCAACATACACACAACAAGCTAACATTCTAGTTAATCACTACGCAAAGATAAGTCACTTAAACAGAGACAACAACCAGAAACACGCAGACAGACAAACAGCCAGACACAAGAAAACCTAGAGACTCGACACGACCATTACACCCTTCAATACAGACCAGACCACCAAGATCATCAAAAACATTAAAAATTCGAAGGCTACTGGACCAGACAACATATCTAACATACACCTTAAACACTTGGGCCCACAAGGCATACTAGCTCTCACAAATATCAGCACATATTCATACCGACACTGTATTATTCCTGACATATGGAAACAAGGTAAAATTATTACACTACTCAAACCAAACAAAATCCAACAGAACCAGCTTCCTATAGACCCATTACTTTACTATGCCCACCTTCCAAAGTAACAGAAAGACTAATCTTACAAATCACCAACCCACACATTCCACTATCGCCTACTCAACATGGATTCAGACCTCACCACTCAACCACGACATTACTCACTAACCTCACGCAGCACATCATGGATGGCATCAACTCCAGACGACCAGCTCAACGTACACTATTAGCAACAATAGACATTAGTAAAGCATTTGATGCTATCCCACGCTTCCCTCTCATAAACAAAATACTCAACACAAACATGCACAATAACACCAAAAGGTGGCTGGGCAACTATCTCTCAGGAAGATACTCACATGTCACATTTAATGGCAAGTCATCCAAAAACAAGCTTTTTCCGAACGCGGTCCCTCAAGGCTCTGTTCTCTCACCAACACTCTTCAACTTATACATGCATGACATTCCAACACCCATAGATAACAAGCTTACCTTATCATCATATGCAGATGATATCACTCTAACATCCACCCACAACAACATCGACACCGCTACAAATAACCTACAAACATACATAAACAGTACACAAGACTGGCTCACACACAATAGACTCAAAGTAGCGCCCACAAAATCAACCATCACCTTGCTTACAAGCAACACAAAAGAACACCAGGTAATTCCACAGCTTACACTAAACAACATCAACATTCCACACACTCACAGAACCAAAATACTTGGTGTCACATACAACACATCATTATCTTTTGCAAACCACATTCAGGACATTAAAACCAAATGTACGTCAAGACTTAACACGCTTAGGGTACGAACAGGCACAAACTTTGGACACCAGCAGGAAACAACATCACTCATATACAAACAATATATTCGCTCAGTTATGGACTATGCTAGCCCATGCTGGGCACCAGTGATGTAGTCGAGACCACCAAGTCCGAGACTGAGACCGAGACCGAGACCTGATCCTGTGAGACCAAGATCGAGACCGAGATCAAAGGTTCGAGATCGAAATCTACCTTCCGAGATCGAGACCCTTAAAATTCGAGACCGAGATCGAGATCGAGACCAAGCTCATGCCCTTTCAATTTGTTTTACACTACTATGAAAATTAGACTATGTTAAGTATATTAATAAACTAATAACTACTTTCTCAGATGTAGTGTGTTGAATGCAAAAAGTGTAACCTCATGGCTGAAGTCATGGCTGAAGTCGTTCCACTAATATCAGTTAGGAAAATGCCACAAAATTTGCAAAATGCCGTGTTTTTTTTGTGGTCATCACCTTTTCCAACATTGTCTTTGTGATTTTTATAGCCAAAAATTATAACGGCTGACCGATCAGACATATTTCAGTATGATTATTTACAAATCTATAAGTCAAACTGAATACACTACACAGTTAATAAAATGGAATACAAAACTAAACTACACACTGTCACTAACAGCACGTGCCAAAAACTGATTAGGAAACAAAATAAATTCAGCTTAAGGGGAGGTGTGGCGTGATAAAAGTTCCGCCGTGACATCATTGATGACGTCATTTTTTAACATTTAAAATTGGCAATTGCGATTTGTTCTACGAATCGGTACGTTGTAAATATAAGTGATGTGAAAGGTTGTCGAGTTATTCTATGCTTTATTGAATTTATCGGTACTGTTTTCTTTATGCTGTATTTCTTGCATTATTCTTGTGTGAAGCATTTTATTTTTTCAAATACATATTGGATGGGAGGATAATCGTTTTTATCACTCCACAGAGGTTGACACGCCGTTTGGCAACACTAAGTGGCCTTATAATATATACTTATATATATAATATATATAATTCTCTATTTAGTGTTTCCATTTTCAATAAAATTAATCTGACGGGGGCGGTGGGGGGGGGGGCCAAATATTTTGTAGCGCTAACCTAAAAAAATCCAGACCCACACCCCGCCGCAAGACAAATGTGGCAACTCAAAACATGGTGACTGGTTAGTGAATACCTAGAGTCCCTTACTTTTACAAACTTTCATAACCATTCTGAATTGTGTCGGTTCAACCAAGCCACCATCATGAGTATGTCAATAATATGTATTTTTCATTACGGTCTCGAAAGGTCTCGGGGAGAAAAACCGAGACCGCGTCTGTCGAGACCGAGATCGAGACCGAGATCTAAATAGCGGAGACCGAGATCGAGATCTGCAAATTGGGTCTCGAGATCGGTCTCGAGACCGAGACCGATCTCGAGACCTACATCACTGCTGGGCACCCATTATCTCAAACACACACATAAACACCTTACAAACAATACAAAACAACGCACTTCGCATCATTACAGGATGCACTCAAACAACACCAATAGAACACCTGCACACAGAAACAAAAATACTAAAAGTTAAGGAACATTTAGACATGAGGGGAACACAATTCATGGCAGCAGCGACAACTAACCCACAACACCCTTGCTACTACATGTACAATCATGCACCAACACCTCGCACCATTAAGGTAACACCAGAGAGACATTATAACCAAATACTCCATTCCATACCACGCCCCACAGACATCACACAGTACAGAAAACACATACACACACACCTAACCCACAAAGCACTGACACGACTCGGTCCGAATGCGGTCCTAGGTGCGAAGCCGCCACCCATTAACAGGTCAGAGATCAGCCTGAGCAGATCGGATCGAGTTAACTAGCACGATTCCGATGTGGACATCACCCCAACTTACGGACATATAAACACAGACTAGACAACTCCATAGACGACACCCGCCACCTGTGCCAGGACACACCACAAACAATTGAACACATTATGACAGACTGTACCGCTCTAGCACAACAACGAACACAACACAACATCACTAGTGCGCTGAACCTCTGGTCCACTCCGGAGAGGGTGATCGGTTACCTGCGTGCCGACGGCTTACTCGATCAGGGTGGGCTGATCGGCTAAACAACAACAACAACAACAAAAAACGAACCACGGATCTCTGTTCTTCCTGAGTACAAATTGAAAGCGGCGCAGCCATGCTCACTACTCGTACGATATGTGACAGCTACGTTTCCTAAATAAGCCTATACTGTTGCTAGCCTAAATAAGCCAATACTGTTGCAGCCTAAATAAGCCTATATATCTCAGTTTGGCTCGTTATTACGAGTAATATTATATATACTATATTATCACTAAAATTAAAAGTGCGGATACTTATTGAAGTACCCTCGTGTGTGTGTGTGTGTATATATATATATATATATATATATATATATATATATTAGAACTAAAACACACACACACACACACACACACATATATATATATAATATATAATATATATATATATATATATATATATAATATATATTAGAACTAAAACACACACACACACACACACACACACATATATATATATATAATATATATATATATAGAGAGAGAGAGAGAGAGAGAGAGAGAGAGAGAGAGAGAGAGTCAAGTATATTATGTTCTGTGTAAGCATTCTACAGCGTTTATTTAATTAATTTTATGGGTGAGTTAATTCTGCGACATTTACAGAAATAAGTCACCCGTGCAATTTGCTTTAAACGTGTAAAGTTTGGAAAACACAGAATCAGAGTTAAAAACTCGATGTTTTATCGCCTCCGAAAGTGTTGTTTACCGCTGAATATAGTAAATCAAAATAATTACTCGTGGATTTGTGAAAATTGGTCGAACGATATTTTTGCTTAAATTAACTGTGACAAATATTTCAATCATACGAAAATTGACTAAAAAAATAAAAAATTTGAAATTCTCAAACCATCTGTTCTAATAATAAAAAAAAGAATAAGATTATATAAGAAAAAAAGAAAAAACTTTGCGCAGTTTTGAGATTGGCTGACTCGCGTAAAGTGGGTGGAGCTAATGTCTCGCTCAGTCGCCCGTTAGGGTCGGATCTATCAAAATGAGCGGCGTTAAAGATCACGAAGGCGCGGCTTCTAAAAGAAAAATAAAGGCTTTCTCTTTTTAAAAATTCAGAGAATTATTTACCGAGGATGTATTGAGGAAGAAACATGATTTGTGTTCAATTAAAACGCGAGTGTCTGGATCTTCCCTTCGTAATGTTAAAGTTTAAATAATTGCACTGATCTTGGTTGGGAAACAACATCACTCGTACACACACAATATATTCGCTCAGTTATGGACTATGCTAGCCCATACTGGGCACCCATTATCTCAAACACACACATAAACACCTTACAGACAATACAAAACAACGCACTTCGTATCATTACGGGATGTACTCAAACAACACCAATAGAACACCTGCACACAGAAATAAAAATACTGAAAGTTAGGGAACATTTAGACATGAGGGGAACACAATTCATGGCAGCAGCGACAACTAACCCACAACACCCTTGCCACTACATGTACATTGTACAATCATGCACCAACACCTCACACCATTAAGGTAACACCAGAGAGACATTATAACCAAATACTCCATTCCATACCACGCCCCACATGCATCACACAGTACAGAAAACACATACACACACACCAAACCCACAAAGCACTGACACGACTCGGTCCGAATGTGGTCCTAGTTGCGAAGCCGCCACCCATTGACAGGTCAGAGACCAGCCTGAACAGATCGGATCGAGTTAACTTAGCACGATTCCGATGTGGACATCACCCCAACTTACAGACATATAAACACAGACTAGACAACTCCACAGACGACACCTGCCATCTGTGCCAGGACACACCACAAACAATTGAACACATTATGACAGACTGTACCGCTCTAGCACAACATACAGTGCCCGCGGAAAGTATCCGATCACCCTTGAAATTTGTATTTTTTACATAAAAAACAATGTTTAAATGTATACTAACCTTATATTAGTATTTTGTCATCTGTCCTTTGGTTTGGATGACTTGTTCTAGACGTTTTGGCATGGATTTAATCAAGTTTTGACAAACTTCCACTGATATTTCCTTGCACCATACCTTTTTGATGGCCTCTTGTAATTTTTCGACTGAGCCAGTGTCGTGGCATTCAACCTTATTTTTTATTATTAGCCACAGATTTTCTATCGGATTGAGATCTGGACTATTACCAGGCCAATCCAAAATATCAAATTATTGTCAGTAATCCATTTTGTCACTATTTTGGCCCTGTGACATGGTGCACCATCATGCATGTATGTTTTTGTCCTTTGGATTGCCATTGCCATTGGAAGTTTATCCTGTAGCATTGCTAAATACCGTGCACCATTCATAGTTGTGTTCTTCGGAAGAAAATATAAGTTTCCACGCCCATAGTAACCGAAACAACCCCAAACCATCACACTTGGAGGGTGTTTCATTGTCTTTAGGGTGTATTTAGGGTCCATCCTATTTGAGCCAATAGGCCGGCGAACCTTTTTTGGACAACTTCTGAATGTCAAAAATGTCGACTCATCGCTAAAAAAACCTTCTTCCAGTCATCAACAGTCCAATGAATGTATTTTTTACAAAATGCGACACGTTTTTTACGCATTTTTTCATTAATGAACAGTTTCTTAGCAGCATGGCGAGATGGTAATCCGAGTTCTTTTTGGAGCCGCTCCTGGATAGTTCGTTCAGAAACACCAGATAACAAATTATTCATATTAAATTTTATTTCTTTCGCAGTTATTGTTGGGTTTTTCAATACTAAACGTTTCATAAGTTTGTCTGTTCGCGAATTTGTTTTTCTCGGTCTGCCAGATCGTTTTTTAGGGACTGGCGTGGTTAGGCCACCATTGTTCTTAGCCCGTGAAACCCATAAATTAACGGTACTTTGGGATATGTTTAATTCCTTAGCTATCTGTCTCTGTGATTTCCCACATGCATGCAAAGCAACAATAGCACCTCGACAATCACTCTTAAGTTGTTTTTTAGCACACATTATATATAAATTTTATTTACACCACTTTCTGTAAAAAAAAAAAATATCAAGAAATTTACACAAACAGTGAAATCTGACAAATTTGAGACACAGCCACCCGCAACGAAGGCTACCAGAACACTAATTGAGAATGCGTTGGATAGCTCTCATATCAGCGAGCAACCTCAAAGTTACCAGATGTCGCTAGAACAAATAGAAAGTGAATTACGTGTCTCTGAATATCAAGGGAAAATATTGTATTTTCTTGAGTGATCGGATACTTTTCGCGGGCACTGTAGAACGCAACACAACACACTAGTGCGTTGAACCTCTGGTTCACTCCGGAGAGGGCGATCAGTTACCTGCGTGCCGCCGGCTTGCTCGATCAGGGTGGGCTGATCGGCTAACCAACAACAACAACGTTCAAAGGGCGAGTGAATCATAGAAAAATAAGTATCAGCGTTTAAATACTTTCTGAAAGACACACTAACATTGCACTTTCTCTTTCTCTAATCAGTGAGGAGGGGCAGAAACTGGCACAGGACTCAGGCCACCTAATACGGCCTATCGCGCTAACTCCCGTATTATTAATATTACTAGCTAAAGTGGGCCCCACGGGCCCATATAGCTAGACCTGCGGTGCTGGGGCCTTCGGCCTCAGTAGTTGGGGTGCCGCAGTTGGGGTGCCTGCGGCACCCCCAATTACTGGCGAGTCAATTATTCGGTCAATAAAACTATAGAAAAGAACGCAGCCATGAAAATCTTAAGTTTCACAAATCTTGACACAATGTGAAGCTCAATATTGTCATGACAATAATTTTTTTTTTCCTCTCTAACCATGTAATTTTTATTTCAAAAATTCATCAGCATTTTTTTGGAGACCCAAAAGTTCACGGACAGACAGACTTACAGACAGGATTACGCACAACTTGCTTTTGTATAGTAGATTACCAGCATCATCGGGATTCGAACCCCGATTTCAGTATCTTCACTTCGTTTATAGGGAACCAATGTTACCTATTGAGCTACAGTACTGACGCTGCCTACTTATCCTCTAACGCGTAACCTCACCGTTTCAGCAATGAAAAAAGCGGGAAACACTACTGTAACAGCCCTTACAACAACCTTGCAGATATTCCGTTCGTCGGTCTATCTTCTCACGAAGGTGAGGCTGGTGGGCCTCACCTTTGGAGGAATAAATAGGAAACTGCAGCGAAATCTTCGTGAAACTTTCACCAAAAATTGTTTTAGTATTTTGAATGAATCCTCCCCAAGAAAAAGCAATGGAGAATAAATACTATTTCTTTATTAAAAACTGGAATGTATTTTCCCATCTTGTTGAAAGGAATTTTGGACATGTTTTAAAATTTAACGAAATATATATATATATATATATATATGCAGGAAGAAGAGGTGAAGGGCGTGCGCCAACAAAAAAAAAAAAAAAATATTCCCTTTCCCAGTAGAAGGAGAAGAGAGCCGAAATCCAGGTCCAGAGTTCCAGATGCCTGGGACACTGCGTCAGAAAGATTGGAGGTCATTGACGGGGGAAAGATGGATTGAGAAAGATTGTTCCAAATAAGGACTCCAATAAAAATTGTTACAAAACGCTTAAAATAATGTAATTATTTATGATGTTAAGGTCTCCTAACCCTTTAACGAAGGAAGTTTAGAAGGATTAAGTTATGAATCCGCGTATTTGAAACTTTATCAATTTGTACCGGTCGTCCATAAAGGGTTAATTAATAATCCTTTGAGGACAAAGGTACATCTTCGTCCCAACGGAAATAATAATATAAATTGTACAATAATGCAACATTTCTACAAATACGTCTACACATTTATATAGGTATCGTTTAGTTGTCGGAAAAGGAATCGAAAATGGGTCATTTAAGTGACTATAGTTATTAACATATTTAATTATGAATAACAATGAAACATACTTTTTAGTTCAAAGAAACATATACCAGTCGTCAAAGGGTTAACCCTTAACGATTTTAACCATTTGACGATAGTATAAACGATACCTATATAAACATTTAGAGTTATTTCTAGAAACGTTACATCATTGGCAGTTTATATTATTATTTCCACTGGGACAAGTACGTCACTTTGTCCTCAAAGAGTTAAAAGAACGCTCAAAAAGTTACCGAAACAGGAAAATGTTTTATGGTTAATTTACTTCGGAAACTGACACAGCTCTTAAGCCAACTAACGCGACCTATCGCTTTAACTCCCCTATTATTATTATTATTATTATTATTATTATACCAGATCATCGGTATTCGAACCCACGATTTCAGTGACAACATCGTTTATAGGGATACGATGTTACTGAACTACGGACGTTCGCCTTTAACGTAATAGTCTTGTAGTTGTTGCCAAAGTCGATATTGAATCACCGATAATTATATCAATACAGTTTCCGTAACCAATTGTTTCAATTAAATCAGAACAGTTTGCGAAAATTCTCCTTTTGTATATACTGGGTGATCCAGATAAATGGGACCCATAAAAAAAAGCCAAATATTCTTAATATTTAATTCCTTTCATAAAAACTATATATCATTCGAAAGAGTAGAGTTACAAGTTTATTATGAAATATTTATTTTTTAAAAATGACTCCTTTCAAATGTGCTCCATTAGTTGCCAAGCATTCCAGTGTTCTCGCTTGTAAGTTCTGCATCACTTTTGCAAGAGTGTGCGGTGGTATGGCCTGTATCTCATTTGTGATGGCGGCCTTCAATTCTTGCAAGGTCCTTGGGTTATTTCTGTAGACCCTACTCTTTAAATATCCCCAGAGATAATAATCTAAGGGAGAAAAATCCGGAGACCTTGCGGGCCATTCAACGTCTCCAAATCTTGAGATTAACTCGCCTGGAAACGTTTGACGCAAAACTGCCATGCAGTTCCTCGTGGTATGGCAGGTAGCTCCGTCTTGTTGGAACCAGTGGTTTTCTAGACAAAGATCTCTTAATTTAGGAATAAGGAAATCGGTCAACATTTTTTCGTAGCGATCACCATTTACAGTGACCGTGTTTCCGGTGGAATCCTCGAAAAAGTACGGCCCTATGATCTGAGATGCAGTAAGACCACACCAAACAGTTACACGCTGACTATGCAACGGGACTTCGGTAATATTCAATGGATTTTCTGTTGCCAGAAACGACAATTTTGTTTGTTTACAGTTCCATTCAAGTGAAAATGGGCTTCGTCTGACATAATCAAAGTTGCTAGAAAATTGGTGGTGTCATTTACCTTCTGTTGGATCCATTGACAGAATTGTCGTCTTCGTGCGAAATCTCCATCGTTTAGTTGTTGCACTCTTTGAATTTTATATGGAAAGAGCATTAAATTTGCTTGAATATACGGTGTGTTGTTGTTCCATATCCAACTCCTAACAGCTGAGAAGCACGTCTGATGCTTATGTTAGGATTATCCTGTACAATTTCATGAGTTCTGTTAATGATCTCGTCTATCCTCGCTGTGCGCACTCTTCCAGTTGGTTTTCTTTTTCCAATGCTGCCAGTTAGGGAAAAATTTCTGACACACCGACGGATTACTTTCTTAGAAGGTGATTTTGACATCTGAAAATTTGTCTTGAAAGATCTTTGAGCTGAAACTACACTTCTTCCATGCTCATAATATTGCTCAGTTATGAAACGCAGCTATTCCACAGTCCATGCAGTCATCTTGAAGGGTTAGTTTTAACTAACACTTTTATTTTGTTTTGTATCTTATCTTGTCTTGTATTGTCAAAACCTATACAATCCTGTACAAACTTGTAACTATCCTCTTTCGAATGATGCGTATGATTTTATAAAAGGACTTATACCTTAAGAGTTACAGGAGTTTCTTTTGGGTCTCATTTCTCTGGATCACCCTTTATTTTATCTTTAATATAGAAGGATGCATTTAATTTACAAGTGCGCCAAACAAATACTTTTATTTGCACACGATTTATTAATTAATTAATTAAAACGAAGAGAATTATCGCTTGGAAAACTTAGAGAGAGAGAGAGAGAGAGAGAGAGAGAGAGAGAGAGAGAGAGAGAGAGAGAGAGAGAGAGAGAGAGAGAGAGAGAGCCTGTGAATAGTTTTAGCTTTATCAGTTTTATTTTTATTGAACTTTTATTAGTTAACAGTTTATATAAGATAAAGTGGATTCCAATTTTAAATGGATGAATACTTTTTCAGTTAGTAACTGCCATGTAGCGAACGAGCCATCACATAAATAGACAATTTTTTCTAGTATAGATATTATATCTAAATTCACCTCTCTCTCTCTCTCTCTCTCTCTCTCTCTCTCTCTCTCTCTCTCTCTCCCTAATCTAACCTCATTTAAATTAATCTATCCTAACCGCGAACATAACACTAACAAATAGTAATTAGTGAAGACGGCCACAAACTGGCGCAGTGCTCAGGCCTACTAATGCGTCCCATTGCCCTAACTCCTATTATTACTAGCATCATCGGGAGTCGAACCCCCGACCTCAATATCTTTATTAAGAGATAAAATTTACTGCCAGTTGTGATAATGGAAAAATGGTCCGGTTTTATTGGGTAATTATTTTCAAAGACACGGGAACGGATACTGGACGGAGGCGGACTGACGAGTAGATTTCCATTACGATTACTACGCCCTCTATGTTCATCGTTGGGTTAGGTTCGTCGTGGCCAATGTCGTAACACCGCTTCCCGGAGATCAGCGAGGTTAAGCGACAATGGGTCTGGATAGTAGTTGGATGGGAGACCGTCCTCCGCGCCCAGATTATGTAGCGACCCGTGGTGCCTCGGATCCCACGTAAAGCTGCGGGTCCCCTCCGTCATATGACCTTAGATGTTGCGAAGGAGGTTAAACAAAACGAATTAAAAAAAAAAATTATCATCGATCGCAAGCTGCAACTGGCGAGATGTTGTTATACTAATGATGGCCAATCATTATTCTAAACATTAGTTTAACTCAGGACTAAACTCGAATTAAACGATTTTAATCCTCTCTCCATAATCTTAACATTCTTCGATAGT
This sequence comes from Bathynomus jamesi, assembly GCA_023014485.1. Classification (NCBI taxonomy): domain Eukaryota; kingdom Metazoa; phylum Arthropoda; class Malacostraca; order Isopoda; family Cirolanidae; genus Bathynomus; species Bathynomus jamesi. Next base: position 29,152 of record JAJOZX010000904.1, on the reverse strand, counting down.
TTTCAACCAACCAACTAAGCGTCACACTTACTGACGCGTCATTTTGATGTCATTTCATCCGTAGTCAGCGGAGATGTTCTTCAGTTTTAAATTTAAGTTTGAAAGGGACTTGGTAATAATAAATGATAAAAGTCCCCTTTTTTTATTATTTTTTTAATATTTTAATTTTTTCAATTTTAATTTTTAATTTAGTGTTTTTTTAACTTAGAATTTTAATGTAAAACACTTTATTTTTTTAACTTGTTTTCGCGTGTCTTGTGATGTTTTAGTTTGTAAAGGTTATTTATTATACAGGGTGTCCCTAAAGTCTGGACACATAGGAAATATCACTAACTATAACTAACTATATGTTATTATTATTATTATTATTATTATTATCTTAAATTCATGCAACTGAGGCCTAAGGTAGGCCCACATCGAATCAGCAACCCTGAGGTAGGACCAAATAGGACCTCCAAGTCCATAACTTATGGACTTGGAGGTCCTATTTGGTCCTACCTCAGGGTTGCTGATTCGATGTGGGCCTACCTTAGGCCTCAGTTGCATGAATTTAAGATAATAATAATAATAATAATAATAATAACATATAGTTAGTTATAGTTAGTGATATTTCCTATGTGTCCAGACTTTAGGGACCCTGTATAGGGTTTATTTCCTATTTTAGCAATGAGGATGGTCTTAGTTTAGCGCCGAAAATTCTGAGAATAATAAATGTATGTAATTGAACTTATATATATATATATATATATATATATATATATATATAATATATATATGCCATGGGCGTATAGACAGATGTGTACGTGCCAAAAACGAAGTATACACTGTGCAAACTGGCTGATAGTGCCTGGCGGCACTGGCTGATTAAGCCGACTGGCTGATTAGGGGCCCTATTATTATTATTATACAGTGTTGCCAGATGGAATTTTTAAAAATCTGATAAATCTGATTAAAAAATCTGTAGAAATCTGTAGATTTATAATATTTATCTAAATAATAATTTTGACATATTTTTATTTAATTTACTGTCTTAAGGTATTATCAATGATAAAATCTTGTATAATATTTTCTTTATTTTTATAAACTTATATAAATATGGCACTTTAACATAAAAAAAGTAAAGTAAATGAAAGTAAACAAATTGAATTCCGTTACTTTGTGACAAAGGAAATACCTTTTGGTTATTGCTGTAATAACTATAAGAACACCGGAATACTTCTTTAATTCATACGCATAAATGAAACAAAAAAAAATCCTTTTTAGATTTAAACAGATAAATATCATTTTTTTCAACAAAAACAAAAACATTCCATGCTACCATGACGTAGAGGAATATCAACCAATCAGCGCCGATTAAATGATTTAATCGGCATGTATATCGTAGTCAGAAGCGAGTCGACTCGACTTCTGAACTGAATACCGAGAACATTTGTGTCCTATTGATTGAGACTGTAGGCCTAATATTTCCTTGTTGTAAATTTTGGAAGTAAATAATAATGACTGCTTGCTGGATTAAAAATCTGTGGATTATGCATAAATTATTGAAAAAATCTGAAAATCTGAATTGCTTCATAAAATCTGTAGATCTACAGATATATCTGTAGATCTGGCAACACTGGCCCTATAAGACAACGGCCGCTCGGCTGAAGTTTTAATATGCGCTTGGCTCCTGTCAAGCGAACACCTCATATGGGATGAATTTCACAATTAAAAACGTGAAATAAATGAATGATACAAACCAATTGGAATAATTTTTTCCTTGTGGGTTGCATCATATATATATATAGAAACTCATGATACAGAATAATAAAATGATTTTAATAAAACCGTCCAGCGTCACAGATGTCTATAAATAGTCTTTAAATACAGAAATGAATGGAGAGAGAGAGAGAGAGAGAGAGAGAGAGAGAGAGAGAGAGAGAGAGAGAGAGAGAGAGAGAGAGAGAGAGAGAGCAGTTTCCGAAACATTAAAACTTCGTCGTAAATTAATTAAATTTTTAATTAAAATTACGTCAGAGTAACAGTAAAACTTTTAACTTGTCGAAAACTCCTCGACTCTCGTTAAAAGTTTATTAAATATGTTACGCCCTTTGCGTTTTTTTTGTTTTGTTTTTATTAAAATGAAGCACCTTCACACTGCTTCAAAAGAGAGATTAGCGAAGAATTATTAAGAAGTTTTTTGTTCCATGTTTTTGTAAAATGTTTAGGAAATATTTTTGTAGTATTATTTCTAGAACAATTAATATTAAAATATTAATTACTTAATAATTAATTAATTAATTAATTAATATTAAAATATTAATTGTTCTAGATGCAATAGTTAAGACAGATACGTACGTCGATCGATTCGATATAGAATATGACTCCTTCCTTATTATGAAGTGTGTAACACAAACGAGAAACCAACAGGCGCTTCCAAACTTTTCAGGGGTGGTGTGGATATGAAAATATAAACGCGCAACTGTCGATATACAGGGTGTCCCATAAGCCAGGTCTCATAGGAAAATTTATTTTAAATTAAATTTGCAAAAGTAATATAGTAGAACGAAAACAAACGTTGAAATTGATGTCTCTCTTTGGGACCTTTTTTTCATTGCAGGTAGAATAACACGTAATTGCTAATATGGAAGTGAGTTACACTCGTGAGGAAAAGGCCTCCGCCAAAACAAGACATCAACTCGAACATTTGTTTCAGTTCTTATGTATTACTTTTGTAAATTTAATTTAAAATAAATTTCCCTATGAGATCGGACTTATGGGACACCTGGTGTGTGTATATATATATATATATATATATATATATATAATATATATGTATATATATATATATGTATATATGTATAGTATTATATATATATATACATACACACCGTAAAAGGTTGCCTGGAATGTAATATAAATCAAAATTAAACTCTTAATTCTCTTAGAGACGCGGAATATTCGCGTAACAACATATTAAAATCTGAATACTTAATTGAAAATTGGCACGTTTGAATATTAATATTAAATTTAAATTGAGCTGTTTTCAAACCTAAACTATTTTAATATTAACTATCAAATTTTAATTTGATGTTGAGGAGAATTTAATTGAAATGTGAAGGATACATTTCAGAGAGCCATTTTGTACGAAAAATATTTACTTTTACGTAATCATGTTCTGAGAATATTTTCACTAAAGTTATTTGATAAGTTATTTATAACTTCTTCCTTTTGCTAGGGGGGCGAGGGGGGGGGGCGTTGTCGTCGTACCCTCCCTAATTGAGAGGATTATATTACTTACCATTTCACGACAATTCTATCGTAATTATCCGGATGAAAGTGGAGATTTTCGGGTTGAGAGTCAGATATTTTTTATTTAACCTAACCTAGCGTAACCGAACTTAAACCTAACCGAACTTAACCTAACCTAACCTAATTTAACCTAACTTATTCTAAGCCCATACTCGAAGTGAGAAATCCTAGAATGAGAATGGGACTGTCGTGAAGTGGGTTCATTCCTCGAAGTGCGTTCCTCATCTCTATCTGAACTCATTTCAAAATTTTTGAATATATTTCGAAATTTATTTGGAGCGAAAGGAAAAACAGACGGTTTTTTTTTCTAAATTCCTAAACAATGAAATAAAGCAGTTAACGCAAAAGTGTATAATTTATTGAAAACACACACACACACACACACACACACACACACACACAGTGTTTTGATTAGCATTCAGTTTATCAAAGAAAATCGTGGAATCGTGCACAAAATTCTGCTTGGTATATTAATAGGGTTCACTGAGATTAAATTTTAATATACTGTGTTTACGTACCACTACGCAGTAGTTCGCGTAGCACAGTTTGAGAACCACTGTTCTAAGAACTATTGTTCTAAGTCTATTTTACAGTTACAGTAATGTAGTTACGGTAAATTATCCTAATTAACTGTAACTGCAGCGAAATGCGAGTTGAGTGAAGGAAAAAACGTGAAGGCCTAAAGTTATACGTCGAAAAGATCTTTCCTCGTATGTTTGTCTGTTAGGAAATGTACAGTCATTTAAAAGAGTCTTGTGGTGAAACTCCATGTTTTTTGCCGACAGTTATTGGTAATAAACATGGACTTTTTGAACCGACTGTATGTTTTTTTTCTGTTAAATTTGTATATTTTTTATCAATAAAAATGATTGACTGAGCGACCGAGGAATTTTTCTTATTAGTTGAAAGGTAATGTAGAGTATCGGTTAAAAGTTTGCCTAAAAAAATAAAATAAAAACAAAAATTACTAATTGGCAATATTTTGGGGGGAATGGGGCATTTTAGTGGCAGTAATAACATTTCAAAAAACAAAACCCAATCTTTACAAATTAATAATTCTTTATGCCATTTAGAAATTTTATATTTCTAGTCGAACTTTTTTCCCCAAACCTGTACTTTATGAGCGTTTAAAACTAAATGTTTTCTCTTCATTCTTGCAGCACAACATTGATAAGACCTTCATGCAGACGTACATGCACATCTTAGTCGGAGTTCAGTACTTTCTTCCTTTGGGTATCATATCTTTCGCCTACATCAGGATTGGCTGGGAACTTTGGGGGGCACAAACCCCGGGCAATGCTGAAGATGGTAGAGATGCCCATGTTCTTAAGAACAAAAAGAAGGTAAGTCTTTAACAGCATATGACTTTTGTTAAGAGATATTCGAGTTAAAAATTTGGAGAAACATCAAAATAATTCTTCAAATTTTGTTTCATCTTTGAGTCAAAAGTGAAGACCTCATGAATGAGGCTCTCCTAGGAAGAAGTGGCTAAGCGACAGAAGTTAAAAAAAAAAAAAAAAACGCCAGAAAACGCAGTTAAACGTTGCACCAATTTGAAAGAGTCGTAATTTTTGTCGAAATCTCTTCAAAAGGTCAAAAGTTTTTTACTTTTGTTGCTTAACCACTTCTTCCTAGGAGGCCTCACATCTTCTGACATATCACAACATAAAATTTCGGTCGAATGAGAGTCCAGAAATGGAAAATGAAAAGCGATAAAGTGAGAAACTAGGAGTGTCCTAGGGGGTTTTGAATCCACTTAGCTCGGTTTCAGTATCAGAATTTCTACCTATTACGTCTCTGAAACCACCAAAACCACTTAAAAAAACGTTACGCATATCTCTCTCTCTCTCTCTCTCTCTCTCTCTCTCTCTCTCTCTCATATATATATATATATATGTATATGTTACGCGTGATCGATGAAATTGCGCATTTCATGAAAAACGCAATATTTTTCGTTTTTTCATGAAATGTGCAGGGCGTGTAAAATAAACTTTGTTCTGGTTTGCTGTAAAAATGCATTTTATTACCTCATTCTTTGCCGATTTCATTAAAAATGCAAACTGAAATTGGTCACGTAACTGTCATTTCATCCTTTGCCGATTTCTGAGAAACGCACACCAAAATTGCATATTTCATAAAAAAGACATTACTTTTGCTTATTTCATGACATTAGCAAACGCCCTGCGCATTTCATGAAAAATGCAAAATATTGCGTTTTTCTTGAAATGCGCAATTTCACCGATCACACGTAATATGTATTTGTCTTCGCGTATATATTTTCTCTTCGTCAGCTTCTGCAAACGCGTGATTACCAACATTTGACGACCTTGACAAGACAGAAGTTAGCTAAGTAGCCTGTCAGATACGAAAATAATTTATGAAGCATGAAATGTCTTTTTTAATTTCTCATCAGGAATGGAGCAAGGTGCAAATATAAAATTATTTTCTGCGAAATCACGAAACTTTTGGCATCACTAAATAACTCAAATTTTATTTTGGAAATAAATTTGGTTTGCAAACTGAGCTTGGATTTTAGGATATATATATATATATATATGTGTGTGTGTGTGTGTGTGTGTGTGTGTGTGTGTGTGTGTGTGTGTTACAACTCAGAATGGTCTCCTGAGAAAGTAGAAACATTTATGTTACACACAGACCTTGCATAGAAGAAGGAACGCTTCTGGGAAAATTAAATCCACTATAGTCCGAATAAGTAATGGTAAATGACAAATACTATAGTTTTTCTTTTTTATGATGGAAGCCCAACGTGGGCAACGGGCCACTAGCAAAGAGGCCCCGAAATATATTTCCCTCACCAGGTATATGCTGATACTTCCCTCACCATCTGTTTGCTGATAACTGGTGAGGAAAGCTATATTTTGGGGCCTCTTTGCTAGTGACCCGTTGCCCACCTTGGGCCTCCATCGTGAAAAAGAAAAACTATAGTATTTGTCATTTACCATTACTTTATTCGGACTATAGTGAATTTAATTTTCTCAGGAGGGTTCTTTGTTCCATGCACGGTCCGTGTGTAACACATATTACTCGTGTATGGCGTTCAAGAAAAGACTAACTATTTTTTTATTTTTTAATAAGGATTTTTGTATGCAAGTTACAATACCCAGTTTGCTTAGAGCTTAAACCAATAAAGTATACAATTAATAAATGTTTTTTGTAATGAAAAATATAGATTGAGTACCGTATGATCTCCAATGAACTCAATAAATTGATTTGAACGTGAGCTGAAATTTGAAATTATGATCAACCGCTCGTGTTAAAATATCTTTCGCGGTTCCACTTGTTTTAAGTTCAGTAATTTCATTTTGTAGCTGATCAACTGTCCTTGAAATTCCTGTAGATTATAACGGAAAATTTTATACCATTTCCTCATTGACTTGACTCAGTATGACTCTTTTAGTAGGATGCTGCTGCTGCTGCTGCTCGTCGGCCTATATACACTAATACGCTTGCTCCATTTATTGAAAGCAGGTTTTCAAACTATGGTAATATTTTATCATTACACTGGTATGCATATGAAATTTTTTTGTCTGCTGTGAGGGTTTTTTCAACTCATATTATATAATTCGACCATGCTGAATTCGAAAATGACATTGGTTTTCCTCAATCAGGTCAGGTTTTTTCTCTATTGGCCATTTATTATAAGTCCAATTTTATCCCCAAATTTATTGATTTTTTTAGCTTAAACAATGTAGATACGAGTAATATTATAAGAACACTCGTGAAAAATGAAAACATTGTGTGAATAAATACTTTTATTCATACAATGAATATGGAAAAAAAGTTTATTGAGGAAGGAATGAAGTTTTTTTGGCTTTCCGTCTGTGTTTTTCTTCGGGCACGTCTCGCTTCAAACACCAGCAATAGTCCGCCAGCATATTGATATCCCAGTTTCCCTGGTACCTCTCTTCCATTATTTTGATATCTTGGTGAAATCGTTCACCCTGTTCCTCACTATAATCCCCGCAATTTTCAGGAAAATAGTCCAAGTGGGACCACAAAAAGTGCATTTTTATGGACATGCGCGACCCATGAGCTTTGAAAGCTTCCATCAAGTTTTCGACAACGGACTCGTATTCTGGACTTCTACGCTTGCCAAGAAAATCAGTGACAACTGATTTGAATGCCTGCCAGGCATTCTTCTCAGTTGGAGTCATTGCGTTTTCGAACTGAGTATCCTTGATCAAAGTTCGAATTTGAGGACCATCAAAAACCCCAGCATTTAGTTTAGCATCAGATATATGAGGAAATTTACTCTCGAGATATCGGAATGCTGAACCCTCCTTATTCATTGATTTGATTAAATTTTTCATCAAGCCCAGCTTAATATGAAGTGGTGGGAGCAAAATTTTTGTTGGTGGTACAAGGGGCACTGAAACGACATTATGCGACCCAGGTTCAAAATTCTCTCTGGATGCCCATTCACGCTGTGCATAGTGCTTCTCATCCGCTCGGCTATCCCATTTGCAGAGGAAACATGGGTATTTCGTGTATCCCCCATGCATTCCCAATACAAATGCCACAATCTGAAAAAAAATGAAAATATTTAAAGAATTTAGAGAATTTGTTCTATCAGATAAAAAAATCTATGCATTGGACTGTATCACTTCTGTGGAGAAGTTAAGTGTTCTTATACGCTCTCAAATAACCTTTGGAAAAACAACATAGTCAATAGCAATAGTTTACCTATGATATTAGTATTACCTTCAAATCTCCACAGATCCTCCAGTTATGTTGGTCGTATACGAGAGCATCCAGTAAAATTTTCATGTTATCGTAGCTCTCAGTAAGTTGTACGGAATGTGCTACAGGGACTGATGCAACCCTATTCCCAATGTTGAGAAGGGGATCAGGAAAAAAAAACCCGGTGGAAAAAATCCCCCGGCGGAAAAAATCCAACAAGGAAAAAATCCCCCCGGAAACAAACCCCCGGAGGAAAAAATCCCCCAGAAGGATAAAATGAAAATGTTAATTCATAATTATTATAGATTATGTGGTGTAAGATTCCAGTATTATCCCCATTTTAATATGTTGGTTATGTTGAATATCCACCCGCAAAAAGGTTGATGCCATGTAGCCAGGGTTCTGGCCCATCTAGCCAGGGTTCATGCCATGTAGCCTGTATTGGTTATGGGGATGGTGAGGTTAGGGCCCAGACCTCGTTGTCTCCCTATACCTTCCCCCCAATGTTTATTATGTTTGAGCCTAATAATACTTTACATCATACTAATGTTGTTAATCATCAACGTGCCCGTTCATTTACGGCTACAAGATATTTTAATATGTATCGTAAAATAAAATGTACTGCTGAGTTTGCTAATAGTCGTGTGATTATTGGTAAAAATTTTCTTACTAGTACTAATGATCTTGATATTGTTAATGGTAGAATATGTTTTCAACGTGCACCTACTGATGCTGGAGCTGTACAATTACCATTTACTGCTGTTATAACATATTATGTAAAATGCTTTGGTATAAGTAATGATTAAATAAAAAAAAAAAAAAAAAAAAAATTTTTTGATTACCCTGTTGCACCAACAGCGCTTAGTATTACCTAGGCGCTGTTTTGGTGCGATTCTGTCAGGCATCACCACAGAACGAACGAATGCACACCTACGTTATTATTCAAATTATTAGCCTTCATTTCTGTTCAGCTGGGGGATTTTTTCCTCCGGGGGATATTTTCCGGGGGGATTTTTTCCTTGTTGGATTTTTTCCGCCGGGGGATTTTTTCCACCGGGTTTTTTTTTCCTAAAAGCGTTGAGAAGTACTGCTTTCAAACTTCGTTTAGACGAGTCTATAAATAGCCTCCATTCTGATGCGTTATATGGCAGGCCCAAGGATTCGATTAGCCCCTCAACATTGCAGCAGTACACTAAGGAAGAGGTATTTTCGTGCACTGCAAAAAACTTGCGGAATTCTTCCTCTCGTTTCCTATACCAGGAGAATGTTGTTCCCGGAGCCAGCAAGTTGTCCTCTCGAAGTCGTGAGCCCAAGATCTCGGCAGCTAATTTGGAAAGTCCTAAATCCCTGGTAAGATCATTAAATTTTGCCTGGTTGAGAGGCCTCGGCTCATTTGAAGCGGTATTTTGAGGTATATACGACTGGGACTGGTCATTGGCATTGGTCATTGATTCATCATCAGAATCATCGAAGTCCAGGGTTTGAGGTGGGTCTGGTATTGGAATTCCAGGACCATGGGGTACAGGTCTCATAGCAGAAGGAATGTCAGGGTATACAACAATGTGTTTATTCTTCTTGTTAACTCCTGAAAATAGAAACACAGAAACATGGATATAAAACTTGCATATGAAATAGAAGAAGCATTCAGACAGTGGCGGCTCGTGAGGGAAGGCTGCGGTCTGTAAGATATGAAATAGGTCGATGGAGTCTGTATATTTTCTTTCTTTTTCATTCATATTGTCCCTTCGGGGACAATATGAATGAAAAAGAAAGAAAATATACAATCATTGTATATGTAAATGTAACTTGTATAACAATATGTATGTGTAAATGTATTTTCTATAACAATATGTATATGTAAATGTATGATTACCATTATGGTGAATATTATGCTATATATGGTGAATATTATGTCAAGTTTCATACGAGGATTTCAAAATATTTAAGAAAAATAAATTTATAAGCCCACCTTGGAGGTTTGTCATGCAGAAATAGCAATCTGTCACGTGATCCTTTCCTTCTCTCCAAATCATGGGAATTCCAAAAGGCAAAGATTTCGCTCTGCCTTTGCTCCATTTTCTCAAATTTTCAATGCACGTCTTGCAGCACATATGAGGGGCGAAATTTTTGTCCTGGTCCCCTAGCTTAATTCCAAAGTATGCTCTATACATTGTCTTCACAAATTTAGTGATTTGGGACTGGTTATTTGGCATGGTAACCGTCCCACATATGTAGCAGAATCTATTGGGATCATTTTTACACGCTCTATTCATTATGAAATATTTTATCTATATGCCTGAAAAGTAAAAAAAGATATTATACAAGTGAAACAAGTGATGATAGATGTTACTGTTCCAATTCCGCTTTGACAAAATCACGAAAAATTCTATTTTACTTATGAGGCCATAGCCGGATAACCTGAGCTGATTGAGAAAAACGGATTGCAGATTCGAAATCAGCAGGAAAAACTCTATAAGAATCACTTACAAAACCCTTGACAGCAAAATTGATGCATACCAGTGTTATCCAGGAAGATTTACGGGTGGCCCTCGCATCTTCACTACCAATAATATTCCTCCGACCTTAGTCCTTGCTGTTATTATTTGCTGGGTAACACAAATGCTAAAAGTGTACAGCAGTAATCAAAGGACAGTTGATCAGTTACAAAATTAAACCACAACTGTAAGAAAATGGAATTGCTGAAGATAAAAGGAGGACGAACTGTTTAAATTTCAAAGAACGTTTAAATTCAATAATTGAGATCAATGGCAATCGTATTAAAAATATTTTCCATTAATTATTAATATATATTTAATATATATTTACACACTTTTCAACTTTCAACTGTTCCGTGCGATGATTCCTCATTTCACGAAGGTCAAGCTTGTGGCTGATCTGACTATATATATATATATATATACACACTGTATATATATATATATGTATATATATATATATATATTGTGTGTGTTTCTATAATATTTAAAAAATAATGAATATAAATAGCAATTTCTTTTTTATAGCTTCCCGAAGCTCTTTCAGAAAATATTCAATTACGTTTTAGGTATAGGATTTATATATATATATATATATATAATACGCGATCGCCAAACAAGGAAGATCTATATATCTCTCTCTCTCTCTCTTTCTCTCTCTTATTATTATTCTTATTCTTATTGTATATAAAAATGGTGCATCCGTTCGTGTTTTTGCCAAAATGAAACCGAAATCCACTCGAGAACTCTTTCGTTTTTCTATTTTTAAGAAGTTTGTGTACTTCTTTATATATTAATATTCGGGAACTTAAACAAAACAACGGGAAAAGACGCGTTGTGCATTCTTTCTTGGGCAAGAGAGGTAACACTCCTTTCGAGGGGAAGAGAGATAATACGCCTATCGAGGGAAGAGAGGTAACACTCCTTTTGAGGGGAAGAGAGTTAATACTCCTTTCGAAGGGAAGAGATATAATACTGCTATCGAGGGGAAGAGAGTTAATACTCCTTTCGAGGGGAAGAGAGATAATACTGCTATTGAGGGAAGAGAGGTAACACTCCTTTCGACGGGAAGAGAGAGAATATTCCTATCGAGGGAAGAAAGGTAACACTCCTTTCGAGGGGAAGAAAGTTAATACTTCGACTAGAAAGGTAAAGAGGGGGGGGGTCTGCTCTAATCTACAAACGTTCTCAGAATTGTTGTTAAATAAATTTGAACGGTTAGAGTTGGATGTGAACACCTTTTCGTGAATATTTTGTTAATTTTGTGACGAAATGAATGACGAATTGATATAATAAACCATAATAATAATATAACTTTTGGAAAGTTAGTGAGACTCGAACTCTCGTCAGAGTCATTGCTGTTGCCGAGTACGCCATCGAGGCATTGAGGAACCTCAGAAAACGTTTCCAATTTATTGAGTTCCTCCTTTTACCTTATTTAAGTACGGTTAATGCGCTTAAAACGGATTCAGTGTACCTTTTGAAATAGTTTTTGGTTGTAGATTTAAAATAATGAACTATACGAAAGTTGGTTGGCCTGCGTTGGGTTGTATTAGGTTGTTGCGTTGTGTTGTATTGTTTTGTCTTGGAATTTTGCTTCTGAAATCGAAGTAAAAGTGTTTTGTTTAGGGGGGTGAGGGGGTTTCCACGTGGGAACGTAATGTTTGTTTGGAACAGATCTCAATTGGAACGTTTAGAGACGTTCAGTTAAATAAAGGGAATATTCTCTCAACTGAACTTTACTCTGTTGCGTCACGCGTCAAACTACGGTCCGTGGACGCGCATAAACGAATCATAGGTTGAACCTTTTGAGTATTATTATTATGATGACATAAGAGCAGATTCGCAGCTATTAGAGCGGGGATTATCCCCCTCCCCTTACCCTCCCATTCACCCGCCAATATGAGGACCATTTAACCGGCCTAAAGAATGGATTTGTATGTAACTCGTTCTAAAAGGGATTTCAAATGCGTTAAATACTTGTCGTATACCATTAGTCTTAATTTTTTTTTTTTTTAGTCTTATTTTGGGATCTTTTCGATTTGGCGCACTGCTACACATTTTTATGAAACTTACCAAATCAATTAGTTAACTATCCTAAGAAAATGCCACATTCTTAACGTAACTTAACCTAACTTACATTTTTTTAGGATAAAATTTTTGAATAATTGATTTGGTAAGTTTCATAAAAACCCGTAGCAGTGCGCCAAATCGAAAAGCTCTCCTTATTTTTTTGTTTGTTTTTGTTATTAGTTTAATCTGTCTGGCTTTGGAAATTATTTTGTTTACTTTTGCCAATAAAAAATTCAATTTCAATTTTAACTTTAAAAAAAAAAAAAAAAAGTTCATTTTGTTTGGTAAACAATATGGAAGAAATTTCTAAAATTATTAAAATTTTTTAATAAATTTAATGAGTAAAATAAATTACTTTATAAATTTGTAAATTTCGCATTTATTGGCAAGGTTTTTTTTTTTTTTAATTTTTACAATAATTTACGATAATTTTTTGTTTAATCTGTAAAAACTTTCCATCAGTAAAATATATAAGTTTAATTTCATATACTTATGCCTTCCCATATATATATATATATATTGTAAGCTGGGGTAATTATGATCCCGCAAGGTGGGTAATTGGGTCTGTTCTGTATTTTCCTCTACTATATTTTGTTCTGAACCGATATAGGTCAAAAATATGTTTTCAGTCCAAGGTAAATTATAAACTCCCAAAGTCCTGACCTATATCGTTCAAAACAGACTCGTAAATATGGAACGGTCTCAATAACCCCGCGCGACCTCAATTACCCCAACTTACGGTACGCGTTGTAGGCTAGGTTTCGTTCTAGGGAACAACAGTTTCAATAAATAGAATACCAAAGCTGCGTAAAACATTGTTTAGCTGTTCTCCAGATCTTCCGAAACTCTGATGAACTAATAATGGTAATGGTACTAGTTTACTATTTGTAATGATAGTATAATAATTAATAGTAGGAGAATAGCCTACATTCCAAACTATTGGAAATGCTTTCGTTAAAAAGAAGTGGATCTCATAAAAATATTGTCAAACAGATGGCGTTCATGACAGTTAACTCCTGCAAATTAAATAGAAATCATGTAATTATTTTCTTTTTATATGAACTTGTGTCTGAAGTTTCTTTCCTTCTAAAGCATCAATCATTCAACAACTGTGTGAGACCGTTTGTGGACACTTATTAGATACCCCCTCCCAATAGTGATCGTTTGTAGACTTCGACGTAACTACACCCCTAATTAATTACGTGGCCTTTTGTATAACTCCCTCTTTCTCCTGTCAAAAATGTTGGTTTTCTGCGTTTGGTTTTCTGGACTTCCAAAAGAATGTTTGTTTACATTTATAAGCTGACTGGTGCTTCAGCAACGCCATCAGTACCGTCGAATCTACGAAAAGTGTGGATTGTACTTTGCATCACTCAAATCAGTGTACACAAAAAACATTGCGACCGTACACTGTCAGAACAGTTGACCGCCGACCTTAGGGCAACCGAGACGAACTGCCTCGAGAAACTGCGCATTCGGCGCGAGAGTGGTTGCCCGACGACAACGGGAGCTGGTGTGTGCGATCATTTATGTGGGAAACCAGGAAGTTCTTGAGTGTCATGATGAGGATGACATGGGTGCGAGAGGCCTTGAAATGACAAATGAACTAGAACTTCCATCGGGAACACCACTGATCCCAAATGAATCTTGGGATCAAATCTTGGAGGAAGATGAGTGATGTCGTATCATATAAGAGTGATGTAATATATATACTGTATATATAAAATATATGATTAATATATACATATATAGATTATATTGGTTGTACGAGTATATTGGTTACACAACTTTTTAAATGAAGTATATAAACTTAATCTAGTGCTAAATGTACATAAATGTGTACATGTAAACACAATAGTTTTCGCATACGATCTTCGCTCGTATTTTCACACACTGCAAACATAGACATTTCGCTGACACCCTAACCTAACCTGTGAAGTTGACAAAATATAATTAATCCAGACATACGTACGCATTACAAATGTCACCATTATAGTACAGTATATAGGATAATACGGATCTTTTAGAGCCGATAATACTCTTAGAAAATATGATTACTCGAGCAATCGTAATAATTATTGTTATAATTCCTTAATTTAACTTTTGGTTTTAGTAATATGAAATTTTTTTTTATTTCAGGTCATCAAGATGCTGTTTTTGGTTGTGACAATTTTCACGTTGTGTTGGGCGCCATTGCAAGCTTATTACATCATTACCGAGATCTACCCTTCAATCAATGAGTAAGGAATTATGTATCGTTTCGTAAACGAAAATGAGAGAGAGAGAGGAGAGAGAGAAGAGAGAGAGAGAGAGAGAGAGAGAGAGAGAGAGAGAGAGAGAGAGAGAGAGAGAGAGAGAGAGAGAGAGAGAGAGATCACTTAAAACACACACACACACACAACACACATGGAAAAAATTGGTTTATGAAAATCTAAATTAAATGTTAGGTAATGTAACTTAAACCATCATAAACTCTATTTCTGTAAAAACTTCAAAGTTTTCATCACTGTAAACCACACATTTTTGTCAAATAAACAAACCAAACTTCACCCGATCCTGCCCTAAAATCACGTTCATTACCTCATAAACGTAATAGCTACATTTTTTCCCATTCTCTCTCTCTCTCTCTCTCTCTTCTCTCTCTCTCTCTCTCTCTCTAAATATAATGGGAAACTTTAATTGCGTCGTTGGTAAAGTTGAAGAATATCCATTCCATTTTCATCAATTTTCATTGTTTTGTATTTTAAATTCTTCGCAGTTAAAATTCTTTTTTATGAATAATTTTTTATTGCGTAAGATATTGAAGAAGTTTGCTCGTATATATATATAATTATATATATTATATATATATATATATATATATATATATATATATATATATATATATATATATAATATCCAGTCCAAACAGGGTATTGCAACCAGTTGTGATAGATATATATTATATGACCTGCCAGATTCTGTAGACTACTGTGTTCCGGAATTGGATATATATATATATATAATATATATAGATATATATATATATATATAAATTGGATGTACTGTAGGTGCCAAAGGTATAATTAGACAAAAAATACATGTATACCTAGCGTAGTCTTGAATGACCAATTTTAAAATGCACTCATTTCTAGCCAAGTTGGTATATGTACCCGAAGTAGGTGCCTCCGTTCGTTAAATAAGTTACCATGACAACAAATGGTCGTAATGGTTAAAGGATTGTGGTTAAACAAAACCAAAATTTCAAAATCTCTCTGGAGGAATTGATTCATTTTTGGGTAAAACACGAAAGTTTATCGTAAAGTTGTTCATAAACACGGACAATTATAAGCCAATCCAGCGCATTAAGGAGACTAAGAGAATGTTCACACCTTTCACGTTTCGCCGCTTCAAACGACCTTTTCGGAAATTTTTACTGACCAACATTACAATGAAGGTAAACTGATGGTCTCGTCAATTTGCTTTAATTGTCAGCTGGTTCGATAAATGTTTTTGAAAAGATGTTTCAAACGAGCTTCCAAACTTCATGGTAACATAAAAGAATTTGTTTGCCATTTGTCCTTTAAATTATATATATAATATATATATATATTATATATATATATATATATATATAATATATATATATATATATAAGCAGGAACACCAGAGAAAAAATAAACATCCTTCAAGGTTTAATAGTACCAACGTTTCGGAATGCACTAATTCCATCTTCAGGGCTAAAACAATAAAATGCCAAATCACATACAAAATACAAATTGCTTAATAACAATTTAAAATAAAGTTAAAAATTATGAAAAGTAGCTAAGAAAATGTAAAACATTAAAACTAAAAGGTAAATAAATGTGAAGTTAAAAAGTTACAATTATAAAAAGTAGCTAGGAAAAATATAAAAGCATTAAAACTGAAAGGTAAATAAATAAAATAAACAAGTACCTTAACCAAAACATAGCAGATCTACCGATGATTCATCAGAATTTAGGTCTGGTTTTAATTTATAAATAAACGAAGATTCCATAATTTTGAGCTTAAGGTCAGAACTTCCGGCAGCAAGTACGACGTAAATATAAGGTCTTCCACGCAAAATTTTAGTAATTCTTTCATTTGACCTCTATTAAAACCCTGCACAGTATCAGTATTATTAAAAAGATTGTCAATACATATATCAATAGTTTCTGCAACAGGCACATTGGTAAATAAAGATTTTACATCGAAGCTAGCCATGATGTAAGAATTATTATTTAATGAGGTAATTTCTCTAACGAAAGAAAAAGAATCCCGTGCTATATACAAATTATAAGTTAGAGGTGATAGTATGGGAACCAAGAATTTTGAAAGGTTTTAACTAAAAGTTCCTAGTGCCGATAAAATTGGCCTAAGCGGACAATTAGGTTTGTGTATTTTAGGGAGTCCATACATAATACCTAGGCTGGATCCAGAAACAAATAATTTAGAAAAAACTGTGTCTGAGATTATATATTAGATTTAAGTTTTCTAAGATACCTATTAATTTTATCTTCCTGTTTTAAAATTAAAGCAAAAATGTCACCAGTTACTTTAGTAAATCTAGTTGCATCATTTAAAATATCTAACATTTTATCGACATAAACATTCCTGTCCAAAAGAACAACGCCATTGCCTTTGTCTGGTCTTGTAACCACCAATGACTTGTCCGAAGACAGATTTCTTAGACTTTGAAACTCTTCCGCCTCCATATTAGATCTATTGCCATAAGGATTAAAAGCATAAAATGAAGTAAAAGCTAAATTACGTAAATTATTAGAAAAAAGTTATAACCTTTACTATGTAGTTTTTTCAAATGAAAGAACTACTAAATTTTCCGTGGAAGACCTTATATTTATATTCAACGGTGAATATTTTAAACAGACTGAAGGTGTTCAAATGGGTCTGCCTCTTGGTCCCACCTTAGCTAACGCGTTTCTTTGTCATCATGAAGTCAGATGGCTGAATGAGTGTCCTTCCAACTTCAAACCGGTTTTTATAGAAGATATATTGATGACACTTTTCTCCTGTTTAAATCAACAGACCATATCGCTTTGTTTCGTAATTACCTTAATTCTAAGCACCCTAATATTGAATTTACGGGTGTCTCAAAATAGATGGAACCCATTGACATGATAATAATTTATTACTCAGAAAATAAACTCCAAAAAAGATTACATTTCCTGGAAGCTGATATGATAACAATTAAAAACTGAAGATTTGAGGTCTCTAGATCAAAGTATACATTTATTAGAGCACATGTTCCAAATGACCGCCGTTGCGCTGCAGACACACTTGAAGCCGACGAGCGAAGTTGTCAATCACCCTGACACCCTGCACAGAGTGCAAGGGCCTCTGAAGCACCTCGTCTGGGGCTTGTGTGCCCCAGAACACATTGTTCTTGCTATTGACATACCCACTGAGCAAGAAGTGTGCTTCGTCGCTGAACCAAACATCATCAAGAAAGTCAGGATCCTCTTCGATCTTGTTCTCGAACCACCGGCACATCACAACACGTTTTGCCATGTCAGCTGGTGTGAGTTTATGCTTGATCTGGATCCTGTATGGGTACAGCTGAAGATCCTGATCAAGATTCTTTGCACTGACTCACGTGAAAGACCCAGATCTTGGCAACGTCTTCGGATTGACTTTTTCGGACTCCTTGCGACAGAATCTCTCACCGCATTCACATTGTCAGGAGATCTTGCAGTCACCTTCCTGCCAGATCTGGGTGTTTCTGCTTTCTTGTTGAGATTGTTTACTGATCCTGTGGCTTGAAATTGTGTGCCCAACGATAAATTTGGCTTTTCTGGGGATAATTGTTGAAGTTGAACTTCCTGCGAAATTTCGCTTGCACAGTTTTGAATGATTTCGTCTCCAAATAAGTAGTGACGCAAAATTTTTTTTCCTCCTTTGTCCAAGGCATTTTGATTGATAATTATTAGTTGTTATCGTCTCCTCTCTTCAAATCTGAGAAAATAGAACGAGAACATTAATATTGGCAGAATTATTAGCAGTGACATGGTTGCATGTATATTGAGACACCTGGGTACTTCAGAAGCTGAATCTAATAGCTCTCTGTCCTTTTTGAACATTAAGATAATAAAAACTAATTCTTTTGAAACCTCTGTTTACCGAAAACCGACATTCACCAATCTTACTACGAACTTTTCTTCCTTTATCCCTTTAGGTTTCAAACGAAATTTAATTTCGACTCTGACTAACAGAGCTTTCAATATCTGTTCAGATTACTTTAACCTACACGATGAACTAGATTTCATCCGAAAACTCCTTACCAAGAATAATTTCCCTTCTAGACTGGTGGAGACTACAACAGACAGAACCTTAAATAGACTAATAAACCCCACAACTAGAGACTTAATTACAGTCCTCAAAGATATCCTGTATTTCACTTTGCCTTATATGGGAACCTCAAGTTTTAACATTAGAAACAAACTTTTAAAATTGCTCAAGGAATTCTACCCGCAACTATGTATAAAAATTATATTCACCCCGTCTAAATCGATTTATCATTTATTTAAATACAAGGATGTTATTCCTACTTCTTAAGTCATCCATAGTTTACCAATACAAGTGTGACCACTGTATGGGGTCATATATAGGTAAAACTAAAAGACATTTAAAATCTCGTATTTACGAACATCTCGTAAATCGGTCCGTACAAATTACTCTTGGCAAACCACCTAATTCTCTCATACGAACCACTCGCACAACAATAACCACCCAATTTCACAGTCTAATTTCGCCGTACTCGCTGCCGGAAGTTCTGACCTTAAGCTCAAAATTATGGAATCTTTGTTTATTTATAAATTAAAACCAGACCTAAATTCTGATGAATCATCGGTATATCTGCTATGTTTTGGTTAAGGTACAAGTTTATTTTATTTGGTAATTATTCGTTTTTTGACCCAGTCTCTTTTTATAATGAGAGCAACTTTTCTGGTCAATTTGAGGTGTTCTGCACGAATCTGCCATCCGTTTCCTGTGCAAATGCGTAGTTTTCGAGATATCGTCATCTTGAAAACTACCATTTTGCACAGGAAACGGATGGCAGTTTCATACAAAACACCTCAAAATTAACCAGAAAAGTTTGCACTCGTCATTTTCGTTTAAACTAACTAATTTAAACGAAAATATCATGACTTAACCTAACCAATCATCAAGGGCGTACAGTTGACCTAACCAGTGTCACGTACTGAATTGTCCGCAAAACATTAGGACCGATCAATTTTATGCGAGACCTAAATTATACAAATGATAATGTAATAACATGTGCCAACCTTGCATAGGTAGTCCGCTAAATTTCGTCTGCCCTTAAACTGAAACACGTTATTTTTAGGATTTTTTTTACGGCACCTAAAGACCTTCTGGTTTTTTCTTAAATACAAGCACAATTGCATTTAGGGCAGGTCACGGATGTCTTAATTATTCCGTGATTGAAAAAAAGGTCTAAACTCTTGTCTTCATCGAGGGCAATATGGCGGATCACGTCTTCAAAATCAAATATGCATAACTGATACGTCATACTTCTAGCCACAAAAAAACCGAACTGAATAGACGGAACAATTGCTAAAAATGATTTATTTGTAAAACAGGACAAATTGAATTACGCAGAAGTAGCCAGAATCACCAAAAATAAGAAATATTCACCAAATAGTCGATATATATATATTAAAAAAACACCAAATATAGGAAATATATTTTAATAAAAAAACACATTTTATACAAATTTGCACAAGATAATATACATATTTTCTTATTCAGTTTTGATTGGTTATTCAATATATGTTGCTGTTATAGCTGGGTGTGACTGGGTCAAAAAAACGAATAATAACCTTTTATTTGTTTACCTTTCAGTTTTAATGATTTTATATTTTCCTAGCTACTTTTTATAATTGTAACTTTTTAACTTCACATTTATTTACCTTTTAGTTTTAATGTTTTACATTTCTTAGCTACTTTTTTATAATTTTTAACTTTATTTTAAATTGTTATTAAGCAATTTGTATTTTGTATGTGAATTGGCATTTTATTGTTTAGCTCTGAAGAGAATTAGTGCATTCCGAAACGTTGGTACTATTAAACCTTGAAGGATGTTTATTTTTTCTCTGGTGTTCCTGTTTATTATTAAACTGCGTTTTCCACGCCATCAATCAATAGCCGATATATATATATATATATATATATATATTGCAACCTTGCAGATTTTCCGTGCGTCGGTCTCGCTCACTCGGAGGTGAGGCTGGTGGTCCCATCTCTAAACATATATATGATGCCTTATGATAGTTTTGAACGACGGTTCATGATCGACCTGCGGTCGACCCATATGCGGCAAAGTCCCGCTTTATTTGGGGATTTGGTGGAGGACGGAATTGTTTCTGCTCTCCTGCCCTCGTAGCCAGCCTCGCGTGACTGATCAGGGACTTTGCACAGGAACATGTCCAGCTGGTTCTTAAAATTATTCAGGTTGGTGTGCTGGAGGTTGCTCGGTTCTTTCGGCAGGACAATAAAATTTTTCGGGCCTAATATTCTGAGGGTATTTTCCATTCTTGTTTTCATGGCTCCGTGTTCCACCACAGCTGGAGCAGTACAGAATTTGCCTCTTCTCTCATTCCAGTTTGTTCTATTTCATTTCTAATGTTAGGAATAGAACCCTCAAGTATTTTCCATACGTTTATTATTGTGTACCGTTCGTGTCTTCTTTTCGAGAGAAAAGAGTTTCAGGAATTGTAGCCGTGACCAGCAGTCTTCACTTTTCGTTTCTTCTATCTTAGACGTAAAAGTCCTTTGTATACCTCTAATGTTCGCAATGTCTCGTTTTCTGAATGGGCTTGTGAGTAATGAGCAATACTCAATTATTGGTAGGACTAGACTCTTCCATAATAATTTGAACATGATTTGTGTTTTTCTGCTGCGGAAGCTCCTCCAGATGATTCCCATTATTTTTCTAACGGTTGTGATTTTTAATTTTATAATTCTGAATTTTGCGTCCGATGACATTATTACTCCAAGATCTCTGACTCGTGGGTTTAGTGTTATCTGTTTGCCTCGCGGCGTTTTGTACCCTTTATTCTGTAGTACCTTGTTGTTACCATATCTTAGAAGTTGGAATTTTTCTTCCTTGAACTTCATATTGTTGTCTTCCGCCCACTTGAATAATGTTTCAGTATAGCTTTTCTAAGTCAAGACCTTTTGATATTTCCTTACTTATATTTGTCATTCGCGAAATACGATACGATACTGTCATTGATATCTACAGCAATGTCTGTAGTTATTATTATAAACAGCAAGGGAGCTATTACTATACCTTGTGGGACAGAGATGACGACTTCTGAGGCTTCAGATTTGACTCCATTTACTACCACTCTTTGTGTTCTTTAAGTCACAAAATTAAATATTCATCTTCCTAGCTTTCCAGTAATTCCTGTATTCTTAAGTTTGTGTACTGTAATTCCATAGTCACACTTTCGAAAGCTTTAGCAAAATCAATATATATATATATATAATATATATATATAATATATATATATATATATATATATATATAATATTACATCTATGTTTTGAATTCGATACAATGTTTCCAGTATTTTCTCTTGGTAGTTTAATAACTGTGATAGGCATGATCTTCCAGCCCTGAAGCTATGTTGGTTCGGATTGAATAAATTCTTTTCTTGTAGGTAGTAAGTACCTTTGCTTCTAATTATACATTCAAAGCACTTTATAAGGTGGAAGTGAGAGCTACTGAACGATAATTCTTAAGCATTGCTCTGTGGAGGTGGAATTTGTCCCGTTTAAGTATAGAGGCCCGGGAATACTCTCTTTGCATTTCTTCAGAAAAATGGCACTCCATGCGTCTGGCACTGGTGCTGAATTTTCCTTATTTGTGATAGAACCTTCATTGCATCTCCTTCCAAGAACTCCAAATCTTTTGATAGCTTCGTGTTCGGACTCGTTCTTAAAAACCACCAAAAAAAGTAAAAGTATTATCAATCGAGCGCTTTCGTATGTGTTTAACAACACATTTTCAAAGTCTGAAATACATACGAAAAGCGCTCGGTCGATATTATTTTTCTTCAGCCTTAGTGATTTTTTAGTATATACATTATATATATATATATATATATATATGTATCGGGTAGGCAAAAAAAAAAGGGAGACCTCGAACTTTGGCTGTAAAATTCAAAGTTATGGTCAGATTTCAATATTTTTTCACACCCGACAACTAAGTAATTTCCTATACGGTGAGCGGATTTCAAAGAAAACTAACGAAAATTACGGATTTATTGGACATTTCTTTATGCCACTGGAAATTCTCCATTTACACTACTACTGCATTGTATGTGCGGATAAAAAGTTACAAAGTACTCACATAGGGTACTACCTTGATGTTAAAAAAACTGCTCGATATGTTTACCACGAACTTCTACAACCTTTTTCAGTCTAGGACGGAACCCATATATGGCTTTATTGATTTGTTCTCGTGGTAGCTCATCCCATTTTTCCAGAAGAAGCTGTCGTAAATGAGCGACATTTTTTACTTTAACCCCATAAATTCTCCGTGACAAATTTTTCCAAAGGCCGTAATCGACAGGATTTAACTCAGGACTGTTTGGTGGCCAAATTTAATACCGATACTGGTATTCTTTTGATATCTCCCGTTTATCGATTTTCTTGAGAAGCTTGTCCAAACATCCTGCAGTTGGTTTACGTTAATTAAAATCGCATTAATTAATTATTAACTTTACCTATGATTAACAAGATTTTTGTGGAATATTCGTCATAAATCCAATTTCTCAGCTAAAATGCTAAAATATGGCATACAAACCATAAAATTACCTAGTACTAACATACTAAAATTTCATGGTTCTATGTACCATATTTGCCGAGATATGAAGGATTTAAAAGGTCTCCCTTTTTTTTTTTGCCCCCCCCCCGACAATGCAGTAGTAGTGTAAATGGAGAATTTCCTGTGGCATAAAGAAATGTTCAATAAATCCGTAATTTTCATTAGTTTTCTTTGAAATCTGCTCACCGTATGGAAATTTACTTAGTTGTGGGTGTGAAAACAAAATTAAAATCTGACCATAACTTTGGATTTTACAGCCAAAGTTCGAGGTCTCCCTTTTTTTTGTCCACCCGAGATATATACAGGGCGTCCTAAAACAATGTATACACACTTTAACAGCTGATAGCTCAATTGATGTTTCTTTCTTTCCAAGTTAAACCCATTAGAATTAATAATGGCAGTCAGACTAAGCTTTGAACAAAGGAAATTCATTCTAAAATGCTACTGGAAGTGTGAAAACGCAGTTGAAGTGCAAAGACAGTTTAGGAGGGAGTTTCAAACAGATCCACCAACGCGACTTACCATCACTCGAATTAGAGATAAGTTTGAAGCCAATGGAACTGTTCAGAATGTCCACAAGAAGCGTTCCGGAAGACCACGGACATCGACAAGCCCCACAAAGCAAGAAAGAGTACTGGAAACGTATCACCAAAGTCCAAGAAAATCTGTGCGGCAAGCGAGTCGTGAGGTAGGAATTTCAGAATCGTCTGTCAACGCATTTTGAAGCGCTGTCAATGGAAAAGTTACATTCCAAGATTAGTCCATGCTATTAATGAAGATGATGATCCGGACCGAAGAGTGGAGTATTGCGAGTGGTACTTGGCACGATGTGGATGTGGATTGGACGAAGGGGTTTCGTAGAATACCCTCCGCGTTCAACAGACCTCACACCACTAGATTTTTTTATGGGGATACTTAAAAGACAAAGTCTACGCTATAAAACCTGCAACAGTCGCTGAATTGAGAGCAGCCATTGAACGAGAATGCACACAAATACCAAACGAAATGTTTCGTGATGTTTGCGATTCCATTGCTTCGCGTTATCAGCAGTGCCTGGACCAGAACGGACGTCAGTTTGAAAACAGGCGTTGACAAAACAATTAAATAATGTCTGTAGATTCTATTACATTTTGAAAATGAAATGTATTTTAATAAACACTGCCTTTATAATTATTTAAAGTGTGTATACATTTTTTTGGGACGCCCTGTATATATATATATATATATATATATATAACTGCAATGACCACGCAGTATATAAATGAATAGAAACGACATAATATTAAGGAACGTTTCTGCACACGCGGAAGAGAAATAACGAATAAATGAAAAATGAGGCGAACCGCCCGGGAATCGAACCCAAGGCTTTCCAATTGCCGGTTGGATGCGCTACCATTACACCACGGACCTCAATCATTCACAAATCGAAATTCTCCTACATAGGGCAGAAACCAATGCCCTGAGAGGGCACCCTCGCAAATCGTGAATATGTGCATTTAACTGCAATGACCACGCAGTATATAAATGAATAGAAACGACATAATATTAAGGAACGTTTCTGCACACGCGGAAGAGAAATAACGAATAAATGAAAAATGAGGCGAACCGCCCGGGAATCGAACCCAAGGCCTTCCAATTGCCGGTTGGATGCGCTACCATTACACCACGGACCTCAATCATTCACAAATCGAAATTCTCCTACATAGGGCAGAAACCAATGCCCTGAGAGGGCACCCTCGCAAATCGTGAATATGTGCATTTAACTGCAATGACCACGCAGTATATAAATGAATAGAAACGACATAATATTAAGGAACGTTTCTGCACACGCGGAAGAGAAATAACGAATAAATGAAAAATGAGGCGAACCGCCCGGGAATCGAACCCAAGGCCTTCCAATTGCCGGTTGGATGCGCTACCATTACACCACGGACCTCAATCATTCACAAATCGAAATTCTCCTACATAGGGCAGAAACCAATGCCCTGAGAGGGCACCCTCGCAAATCGTGAATATGTGCATTTAACTGCAATGACCACGCAGTATATAAATGAATAGAAACGACATAATATTAAGGAACGTTTCTGCACACGCGGAAGAGAAATAACGAATAAATGAAAAATGAGGCGAACCGCCCGGGAATCGAACCCAAGGCCTTCCAATTGCCGGTTGGATGCGCTACCATTACACCACGGACCTCAATCATTCACAAATCGAAATTCTCCTACATAGGGCAGAAACCAATGCCCTGAGAGGGCACCCTCGCAAATCGTGAATATGTGCATTTAACTGCAATGACCACGCAGTATATAAATGAATAGAAACGACATAATATTAAGGAACGTTTCTGCACAGCGGAAGAGAAATAACGAATAAATGAAAAATGAGGCGAACCGCCCGGGAATCGAACCCAAGGCCTTCCAATTGCCGGTTGGATGCGCTACCATTACACCACGGACCTCAATCATTCACAAATCGAAATTCTCCTACATAGGGCAGAAACCAATGCCCTGAGAGGGCACCCTCGCAAATCGTGAATATGTGCATTTAACTGCAATGACCACGCAGTATATAAATGAATAGAAACGACATAATATTAAGGAACGTTTCTGCACACGCGGAAGAGAAATAACGAATAAATGAAAAATGAGGCGAACCGCCCGGGAATCGAACCCAAGGCCTTCCAATTGCCGGTTGGATGCGCTACCATTACACCACGGACCTCATCATTCACAAATCGAAATTCTCCTACATAGGGCAGAAACCAATGCCCTGAGAGGGCACCCTCGCAAATCGTGAATATGTGCATTTAACTGCAATGACCACGCAGTATATAAATGAATAGAAACGACATAATATTAAGGAACGTTTCTGCACACGCGGAAGAGAAATAACGAATAAATGAAAAATGAGGCGAACCGCCCGGGAATCGAACCCAAGGCCTTCCAATTGCCGGTTGGATGCGCTACCATTACACCACGGACCTCAATCATTCACAAATCGAAATTCTCCTACATAGGGCAGAAACCAATGCCCTGAGAGGGCACCCTCGCAAATCGTGAATATGTGCATTTAACTGCAATGACCACGCAGTATATAAATGAATAGAAACGACATAATATTAAGGAACGTTTCTGCACACGCGGAAGAGAAATAACGAATAAATGAAAAATGAGGCGAACCGCCCGGGAATCGAACCCAAGGCCTTCCAATTGCCGGTTGGATGCGCTACCATTACACCACGGACCTCAATCATTCACAAATCGAAATTCTCCTACATAGGGCAGAAACCAATGCCCTGAGAGGGCACCCTCGCAAATCGTGAATATGTGCATTTAACTGCAATGACCACGCAGTATATAAATGAATAGAAACGACATAATATTAAGGAACGTTTCTGCACACGCGGAAGAGAAATAACGAATAAATGAAAAATGAGGCGAACCGCCCGGGAATCGAACCCAAGGCCTTCCAATTGCCGGTTGGATGCGCTACCATTACACCACGGACCTCAATCATTCACAAATCGAAATTCTCCTACATAGGGCAGAAACCAATGCCCTGAGAGGGCACCCTCGCAAATCGTGAATATGTGCATTTAACTGCAATGACCACGCAGTATATAAATGAATAGAAACGACATAATATTAAGGAACGTTTCTGCACACGCGGAAGAGAAATAACGAATATATATATATATTTATATATATATATATATATATGACAACTAAACGAAAGGTATTTCGGAGTAAATAAATGTTTTATATAAAAATGACAAAATGGGAAAAGAATGAAGGCAATTTCAGACTGTGTAAAAGAAAAATGTTCAACTTTAGTTTATTTAAAAAGTAAATTGTTTCTTCAAATGATTTGATCTTTTGTGAAAAGATCGAGTAATTAATTAATTATCAACCCGTTCGTAGTCAAGGAGACGTGGATCACATTTAATTTGCTATAGACGAAATAGCCGCTTCAGCTTTGCCACTGTATTTGCTTTTTCAATGAAATATTACACACACACACACCACACACACACACACACTCTCTCTTTACTACCTTAGAAACCGCGACATTTTTGTATTTTCAATTGTGGATGGCGACATTTAGCCGAATCTAAATAACTTAATTTACTTAACACAACCTAACCTAACCTAATTTACGTAAACCTTCCTTGTATAAGTTTTTCCATTATATTTTAATGATTTTCAATAAAAATAAATCTGAAATTATAGCGACGCTGCTAATGTCGATACACGCACGTTCGTGTCAAGATGAGCTCCGTGTGCATCTTAAGATTATTAGTTTCGTATGCTCACCAAGAGCGCGCGCGCGCACACACACGCACATATTATATATATATATAATATATAATATATATATATTGAATGGCTGATATATATAGTTGGAACGATTGAAAGAGCTCTATACAACTCAATGTGGTATCTGATTTTATGTTTAAAATGTATCCCTTCATTTAGGATTCTATAATAAGGTTGTAACATATATTCTGCTCGATTTTTTTAGTTAATTCAGAACAAAAATTAAATGACTTATAAGGACAAATTTGCTCGAATTTTTAGTTTATTCACAACAAAAATTAAATGACATAATGACAAATTAATCAAATTCCCTTCTTTTTCTTTAACCTCCTCCCACCTGTAGAAAAGTTTATGCCACGTTCGAAGAAATCCCTTGATTTCGAGTTAAAAAATCGATCACTTCGTTTTCGATAGCTTCCCTGGATTGCAACTTTTGTCCATCTAGGTCAGTGATGCACAAACCCTGGCCCGCGGGCCAAATGTGTCCCCCACGGGTCTTTTCAGTGGCCCCACGGGTCTTTTCAATTCAATGAAAAAGTTAGAATATAAAAGTGACCCAATTTATGACTTAGATGGAAAGTAAGTAGGCTAATACATTTAGTTATTTTCTTCGCTTGGCCCTCACATCAAAAAGTTTGTGCACCACTGATCTAGGTGGTGTTTAGACTTCTGAATAAGTGCTAGTCTGAAGGTGCGATGTCCGGAGAATAACGTGGATGAGGCATTTTTTCCCGACCAAATGCCTCCAATTGGGTAGTGGTGATTCGAGCAGTGTGAGGGCGCGCGTTATCCTGGTGGAATAGAACACCTTTGCGATTAATTAATGCGGGACGTTTTTCTTGTAATGCCATCTTCAGTCGTTGGAGTTGTTGGCAGTAGACTTCAGCTGTGATTGTTTGGTTATCTGGCAGAAGCTCAAAATGAATAATTCCATGCATATCCACCCAAACGCATAGCAAAATTTTCTTTGATGGGGTCCAATCCCCCCACCCCCGGTCCATTCCTTGGCTGAGGTTCAGGCTTTGTTTCACGGCTAAGCCACTGATGTCGACGCTTAATATTGTTATAGAGGACCCATTTTTCATCCCCAGTGATGATCCGATTCGAAAACGGTGCCTGCAGTTGCCGAGAATGCAGTGATGCGCAAATATCGATTCGATGTTGAAGATTCGCTCGTGACAAATCATGCGGAACCCATTTTCCAACCTTCGCTACTTTTCCTAACAGCTTCAAATGACGATGAATGGTCATATGGCTAACGCCGAGTTGCGGGCCAAGTTCTCTTATAGTTACCGTTGGGTTTTCCGCCACTGTTGCTTTCAGCAACTCTTCATCTAACTCATTTGGTCGTCCTGTTCGTTGATAATCTTTCAGACTGAAGTCTCCATTTCTGAACTTCT
>JAJOZX010000903.1:1085000-1102121 GCA_023014485.1 Bathynomus jamesi | reverse complement strand
AGTCTCTCACAATATCCTCGGCTGTATCGTAATAACCCGGTCCTAGTGTTACTTCTGCAGTGTAGTACTGGTCATCCCACTCTGGCGGAACCCATATATCGTTCCGAGTTACTTCGACCTTTTCACACTTATCACGGTTTCTAAGAACCATAAAAACAAGTTCTTTCTGGTCAATACTTAAAAGCTTGGTGGCCAATTGAAATTCGAATATTCCAACCTCATATGATTCATGGCCTAATTCAATGGGCCTATGGAGTTCTGTTATAAAACTGGCCATGGTATTGCTAAGATGTACAGAGAAGAAGAGGATGGGAGTGTGACGTAGAAGTGGTTAGGTGCCATGTTGTATAATATTTAAGCTTCATTATTGCATCAGCTTTTATATAGGTGATGAAGGTCTCTGGGTACCCTAGCCATTTTACCAGGTACATTTTTCTCTTTCCTGAACCTTTGCTTCCTAAAATGTTTTCAATTTTAAACAGATTTTTTCTAAATTAAATGTCGCTTTCTGCATCTCCTCACCATAAAAGCCCCCTGCAATTTCTTCCCCATTCAAATCTTCAACGTAATACAGCATCACCTCGTTTTTAGGTCTCATAGCCCTAACTTTACAAATCTCACGTGTCCAACCTTGCTCAAATCCCTTGGCGAATTTATTCACCGAACGCGACAGCCTTATATAATCGTTGATTTTGAAACGCACAGAGCGTGGCGGTGTTCTATGATCACCTTTTCTCGCTCACGTTCTGTATGCGTGCCTCTTTTTAAATTTCGTTAGGTGTTGTACAAATCGCTCGATGGTGTGAACGATTGTATGATGAACCCAGCCACTCCAGAATGTCTATATGTCTGTATGTGATTTTATGTGTGAAATAGCGATGTATGCGTTCCTTTATGGTGCGCTGAACTCTTTCGGCTAAAGCTGCCTTATGTATAGAATTGCTAGTGTAATAACTAATATTGAACTCTGCCAACATGTTCTGAAAAGCTCGGCCTATAAATTCTTTCCCCATGTCCGTACAAAAATAGCCAGGAATCCTCTTTTCCTTCAGCATCAACGCTTTGGCGGCTTTAGCAACTGTTTCAGGCGACTTATTTTTCAGTGGAATTAGCCATAAATATCTAGGGAATACATCTATTATGAATAGGATTTAACGGTTGCCTCTATTATACACTGAAAAGCTCTGCATGTCTGTTAAATCTGCCTGCCAAATAGAATAAACTGAGCCTGCCAATATCTTGGCCGTTTTAAACCTTCTTCCCACCGGTTTTCGTCAAACTTTGGAGTCTACTATTCTCTCGGACGGAGGGTTCTGTACGCAGATATAGATAGTGTGATATTCACGGAGAGGGAAGTTGAATATATGCCTCCTATTGGGGAATTCCTCGGGGAGTTGGCTGACGAGATCACTGATGAGTATGGGGATAGGGCCTACGCTGATTCTTTTGTTTCAACAGGTCTAAAAACTTACGGGGTAAGGGTGAGGGTGGGGGAGGAAATTAAATATATCGTGAAGGCTAAAGGCATCACGCTTAACCAGGCGAACCGGCGGATCGTCACCTTTGATTCCCTGAAAAAGCTAGTGAGTTTAGATGATGATGGTGACCAACCACCCCAACTGACTGTAGGAATTCATAACTTTCGAGCGCAGAAGTTGGGGGGCCTGGAGGAGTTTAGAGGGACGAAAGTGTGTTGTAGCACATACATGAAACGATACCAGGTGCTTGGCACCTACAACACTGTCCCCTTTCGTTACCGTGAGGTGTGATATTCCTGAAGTTGTATTCGCTAAAGTCTACAGATGTGATGAAAACACAAAGAATTTTTAGTCATCCCTCCTTTGAAACCTTTAAAGCCGCATTAAATCGTGCGAAGCATGAGGAGCAAGACGTCCAAATACTCTATCGTTATTCTGGTGAGAGCGAGCATTGCGGGGTTTCGCTGTTCAAACGATGTAATGGAATATGCTGTGCGATTGCACTGTACTAAAGAGTACATATATCGTGAAGTGAAGGAATCGACGTTTGCAGAAGAGAAACAAAGGATCTGGGTTGTGAATCTTTTTGATGATTGGTGTGACAGGAGATATTATACCTTGTTACATCACATCGATTGATGTAACACTGGGGCAGTGAATGTAAATCTTGTGATTATGGACAGTTTAAAATATTTTTTCCACGACATCCATGTACATCATTACGAGATGCGCAGCGAAATTGTAGCTAAAGATTTATGTGAATTTTTAGTAGAGTTTAGGGAAGAGTATCTTTTGTCCAACAAAAAGGACAAGTATGGACACATGTTTCTCTCAAATAGACCGCCAGAGTGTTAATAAATGTGTATAGTTAAAGAAGATACAATGGTGAATACAGTTACCCCTGAACGTTGTAGAAGGTTTATGGTGCGCAGGAAGTGTGAAGTGTGTGTGAGAAAACATTAAAACCGATATTACTTCATGTATCGCAGGTGGAAAAATTCTCTAATCGCTTACCCAGTATAATGAAATACAAATATTCGCCTGATTCACCAGTGCGCCTCGAGTCTTTCATGATGGAACAATCTCGCACACAAATCAATAACGTTTGGCGGGGTTCATGACACAACCCTTGTGCCTCATACCCACCCCACACCTCCCACCACTCAACCGTCCGCACGTTCCCGCCGAGTGAAGCAGCGCACCGGCGGCTCATAGTCGCCTCAGATCTTCATCCCACTGGACGTGCTCTCCTCGCAGGATCAATAGAAAACTATTAAAAGATGGAACTTCCGTTGAGCAGCATCCTCAATACAGTATACGACGTGTCCGTGTTGAAGTCAGTGCGTGTATTCAGGCGTAATACCGGTGCTATGAATTATGTTACATCACAATGTTATTTATTTAAGTGTTGAAGAGATGAACAGATTCTTCGTGGTCGTTAAAGTAGCTTTGGGTGTAGGCACAAAAAGAGAGCAGATTAGAGATGCACCCTCATACGCCATTATTTGTACGCTATGCGTAAATCGTGATACAAACCAACCTTGCGTTGATGTACGGTTGATGTGAAAGAATGCTGCTGACAATAACGCCCTTATCCCCACATGAAGCCGCTTCATTCTCGAATGTTTGAAGTCATCGGTTTCCGTAAACTGAAACCTATATTAGACCCACGTGTTGCTGATATGCTTATTTTGACACGGTGCTTGAATATGCGTACACCGCCCTGCTCGATGATTTTACCAAGTGTAGGGACGAACAAGGCGAGAATGAATTGGAACTACAGTAGATGCGTATTTAGAAGGTGCAGACTCCTCGAAATATCACGAACTTTGGTACAAAGGACTAGAACGGTACAGAGCTGAACTCACCTTCACTGTTTACCCTGAAGAGTTATTACTTTATATAAGACGTAGTTGTTGGCATGATTTAGAAACATACTTTAATTGCCGATATGAGTTGTGAAGATTTTACAGTTGAAAAGGTTAGCGCGGAAAGAATAAATGCGCATTTGGAAAGGAATGTTTATAAATTTGAATTTAATGGTGATGTTGTAGCAAACGATGTCATCTTTGTGCGTGCTTTTGACTGTATTCATCAGTGTTTAAAGAGCGTGATAGTTTAACACCCATTGTAAAGTGGGTACAAAAATAGTATTAAACGAGTTGAAAACCCATTATATTAATGTTAAATCGTCTTTATTGTGCAATACAGAGCAATGAGGATGTAAATGTAGATTCGATTACGTGCGAGTTTACTATTTTAATTAAGCGTGGTAGAAACTGACCTTAAAGGTGTTTCCATTATATATATATATATATATATATATATATATATATATGATATATATATGTGCTATGTGCTATATGTGCTATGTGCTATATATGTGATAGCATGTGCTATTTATTTTGTTGTATATAGAATTCTTCTGTACTGGCTGTATTATTTTTTAGGCGTATATATATATATATATATATATATATATATATATATATATTTCTCCTGTACTGGTTGTGTTATGTTTGATGTAAATATATGTGTTAAATAATTCAAATTATTCCTGTTTTGCATCTAATGTATATACATATTTTGTATTTTGATATAAGTATACAAAATAGACAGAACGACGTAGTTGTTTTATTTGTACTTTACACCATATAAACAAATATTAATGAAAATGAAGGGTGTGTGTGTGTGTATATATATATATATGACGATAGTGTGTGTGTGTGTGTGTGCATGTGTGTGTGTATCTAAGGCGACTGGCTGTATTCTCTAGCTGTTTCGACTGGCAAGGATTTGTGAACTGACAGGCTGGCCACATTTTACTTTTAGAACTTGCAGTGAGTGGTTGCGCCGCTCCAGCTAGCCAGTATATGTATATATAGGTCACTAAACTAAGGGGATTACGCCATACCCCTTCTCAACTAACCGTCTGTGAAGCTAAAGCCGTCCAGGAAGGCTAGTGAAGAATTCAAAATGATTCGCGACGGCGCAGTGTAAGGATCTCATCTCTCTCCTCCTTCTTGTGTTTTATTTTAGGTTAGGTTACACATATTTACATGCATAAACACCCACATACATAAATATATTTTTGTCGGCCTGAGCAGCCATGTTAGAGTACCACTTTGAGATCTCACACACACACACACACACATACACACACACACACACACACACACACACACACACATACATATATATATATATATATGTATAATTTTGGGGGGTATTGTTGCATAACCCCACCACCTTGGAGGGTTGGGGGTGGTTAAAAACACTCTCATCATGTTGCATGCAATGGCGCAAGATGCAATATTGCAATGTTGCATACAATTGCATTGCACGCTCACATTTTGCGGGTATACTACTGCTTCAAATAAATTTTCAGATAGGAATACACCTCTTTAAATTTGTAAAGCGCTTATACCCAGGTCTCATACCTCATCTACCCAAACAAAGTTCAACAAATAATGTGATTCCATTCGAAGCAAAGAAGCTTCCCTACTTGTAATCCAAAAATATAGATTTAAATGCTAATCTTAAATATTTTTCGCTCATGTATAGTTGACCGCACATGTAATGTTCCCCGCCTCACAGGCGACTCCGTACATGTGGCAAAGCCGCAGCGATAGTCAAGGTACCCCAACTGGGGGAAGGTGAAGTGGAGGGGGGGACAACCGAGTCCAATTACGTAACACTATTTTTGCTAAAACCTGAACCCCCCCGGAACGTTCCTTAACGTGTGGGGTGTGGGGTGTGGGAAGTGTTACATAACATCTTAGGGGTGCCTGGTCTAGCGTTACAGAACGTTCTTGGGGGATCTGGGGTTAAAAGTTTTAGCCCCTAATTAGCCCCTAATTATAAGGTAATGTCGAAGTTCAACGCTGTTCACTATCATATTAATCGTTTATCTTTATAAACACAATGTTTACTAGTCTTATACAGTAATATGTTTCCATTATGATTACTGCAAGTCTATATAAACAGATACCAGAATACAATTTTTTATATACTAGTGAATTTGAACCAAAAATAGACATTCCCCAATCATCCTCCACACTCCCTCATTCCCTTTCCCCACCCACCAGTCTCGCGTATATTAAGTCATTATGTACCAATACTAATAAAGCTCTTTGTAGAGTCCGTGTGCAGCTTTAACCTTTACTAACTTACGAATCTACACGATTATATATATATATATATATATATATATATATATATATATATATATATATATATGTATTGACATTAAGCGAGAAAAAGATTGAGACAGTGTGAGAGAGAGCGAGGTAGAGGGGCAGAGAGAGTTAGGGGAAAATGGCTTATTGATTGTTACACAAAGAACTTGCTAACAGTTTCGATCTGAATAACAGTAACTGATTATCAAAATCACATAAGAATAATCCACCGTTGTACTAGCATAAACATATTTATATACGGGTGTCCCAGGAGGAAATGTCAAGAATGCACCATTTGACTCTTCGGGTATTTCTAAGTAGAAAGTATTATATCGACATGTGCCTGATTCCCAACCGTTACCGAGATACAGGCCTCTACATTTGGGTAACTAAAACATAATAAAAAGCCGATCTTAGATAATATTCAATGACATTTAATGATACATTGGCAACTGTGCAGATCGTCACATTATTTATTTACATTATTTATTTAGGTACGTCTTAACACCTGCTCACTGAGTCCCCATGCTGTATTTGAAAGTAACTTTCAGAACAGATTTTCTGTTAACGTTTGGTGCGGATTGCTACAAAACTACCTCATTGGGCCACATTTCATTGAGGGCCGCCTAACATCTGTACAATACAGAAATTTTTTAGAACACATCCTTCCCCCTTTTATATGATGATGTACCTCTTGCATTCAGACAACGGATGTGGATGCAACACGATGGAGCACCACCTCACTACGGCAGGGAGGTTACTACATACTTAAATGAACGGTTTCCGGGAAGGTAGATTGGACGTGGAGGACCTGTGGCATGGCCCCCTCGTTCGCCTGACTTATCTCCGCTAGATTTTTTTGTCTGGGGGTTCTTGAAGAGTAACGTTTATGAGCGGGGTAAGCCCGAAACTAGGGAGCAGTTGGTTGCACGTATACAGGATGCGTTCATAAACCTCAGAAATGAACTTCCGCGTTTTCCTTGGCAAGACTCGATGGATCGGAGGCTCGCCGCGTGCATTGAAGAAGGAGGGGGTCACTTTGAAACCATTCTGCAATAAGTGCAATAGTGTACTGTATGTTTGTACTTTTTGTAAACCACAAGTGTCATTAAATAGAATCTAAGATCGCCTTTTATTATGTTTTAATTACCCAAATGTAGAGGCCTTTATCTCGGTAACGGTTGGGAATCAGACCCATATCGATATAATACTTTCTACTTAGAAATACCCAAAGAGTGAAATGGTGCATTCTTGACATTTCCTCCTGGGACACCCTCTATATACTTATAAATTCATACAATATTATACTAATGTTTGTGAAATGACGTTGATGAGCCAAACCGTGGTGTTGACATGGTTACTTGCTGTCGCCGTCCAGGAGAGACTACATATGGGCGTGTCAGTAAAAACCGTAAGGTGACTGTTGCACGAAGCAGGATATCACCACCGGTTTGTGGCTGATGCCTATTATATTAATAGTGTTTTTCAGATTGTATTTGTATTACACTGTGTAACACTGATTCTGTTTATATAGAATTTTGTATGTTTTTATATGCATTTGTGGGCGCTGAGTACAAATCTGGCCTTGGTTTGTGTGTATCATCAATGGTTTCAGAGATAATCCATTTTTCATGTTTTATCAGTATAATGTTATTATGGGCGCAGCAATATCACAATAATCAGGAATTGTTGAGAACAATCCGGATGTTCGTTGACAGTTTCTTGCTCTAGAAATTGCCCGAAACTTCCACTGTGCTATATAAGGAAGAGCGCAGAGTCTGAGAAGTCAGTAAGTGTGAGCACACAAAGAAAGCAGGTTGTTTGTCTGATGGTTACCAACACTGAGGTACTGTATTTCTGTGCTTCTCTGTGCTGACGATTTGAGTGTTATCGATCCTTTTTCATTGCGAACATTATTTCAGTGTTGTGAATACATCTTTTTTCTGGAATCTGTAACTGTTGCAGATTTAATAACTCTTTTCTCTATATCTGCAGGTTATGATTAATGTAGTACAGTTTGGTAAAGAGAATGGCAACTAGAGCTTGTAAATACTCGCCGGATATATTCTGCTACGTTCGTGGGTATTACATAGGCCCCAAGCAAGTATCGCACAAGATTGTGAAAGGCACCAAGTTCTGGATCGCGTATCGGCCCTATTTTGGTATGCCTATGGGTGACCAAGATAAGCCCTGGGCTGGATCGATTTTACATTTTTTTCGATTTCCATATTCTAATAGAGACAAAAACTTGCGCATTCATGAGAAAATAGCCTCTGCAAAATCTTAGCTTAATAGGTAATCATCTTCTGCCCCCGGCAGAGCGATGAAAATCATATTTTAGTAGTCAAAAACGTATTTTTCTTATAATTTTTAAAATATTTCAATATGCATCAAAATTATTCCTAATAACTATAAAGTCGATGAAAAAGACCTCATATGATCGTTTTTCCAAGCGCGTTGTCCTACGTTAATATCTTTTGCCCCCGGCAACAACGTCAAATGTTGAAAAAATAGGTAATTTATATACATATTTTCAGATCGGCTCTTTGTCTTAAATAATGCATTTATATATTTCCCATAGCATTTATATCGTTGCTTAGGCATGAAATGACACACACGCAAAATTTTATATTTTAAAAATTATAAGAAAAATACGTTTTTGACTACTAAAATATGATTTTCATCGCTCTGCCGGGGGCAGAAGATGATTACCTATTAAGCTAAGATTTTGCAGAGGCTATTTTCTCATGCATGCGCAAGTTTTTGTCTCTATTAGAATATGGAAATCGAAAAAAATGTAAATCGATCCACCCTACTGTACATAGCAGTTAGTTTGGCATAAGAGGGCCTAAAAATCTTTGTCAAGTAGGTAAATATGCTTAAGCTATCCCTGGAACAGAAGGGAAATGCAAATAATGGACGCTTAGAACTTAGATATAGCATGTGAAATTGCTTTATAACATATTTTTAACTAACAGTGCTAAAAAAAATATGTACAGTCGCACAATTTGCTGAAGACTGAAAGTACAAAAAACTTTCTCTCTATATGATTTGTTAAATAGTACCTCCTTAGTTAGGTTTGAGGAAAATTGGCTACTTTGATGAATGAGGGAGATATATTGTAAATATATGAATCTAGTACTAGGCTGTAAGAGAATCCTCTTCCTTTACTGTATTTTATCAAGAACGTACCCAACTTTTTCTTATTAAACTCGACTCTTTGATACTTAATTTTATTGTTTTAGGCTGAAAATCCCCAAATGTTGATTTTTTGTTAATTTTATTGCAACTTCTGCTACAGTTTCGCTCATTTAAAATAATTTCACTATTCAACGTAGCTAAATATTTAGAAAAACTTGTATTACATCTTTTCAAACAATTTTCTGAGAATTTAACAATTCCTTAAAATACGGTTGACTCGTCCTGTCTCATCTGCTTAGTTTAAGAACTGCCAAAACCCAGTGTATTAAAATACCATCTTCGTAAAGTAATACTTCTGCACACTTGTATAGGCGCTAAATTTAATAATACCAGCTTTCTCAACATCATGTAACAGGGTTGGGCCAATTAACTTCAAAATTAACTAATTAAGTTAATTTGAGGATCTTGCCAAACAGGTTAAGTTAGCACATATTTTGAAAATTAAGTAGTTAAGATAATTTGAGAAGTTAACTAGTTAAGTTATTCAATTAGCTTTTGTTTTCTTGGAAGTAGTCCGTAAAACCACCGTTATACCTAGCCAGTCGTGATATTTTATATTTAACACAAGGAATTGACGGAAGAATGCTTGTTCATAGATTGGAGTGATGTCTAAGTTAAGAAGGCTAGAGCACACTGAAAGAGTAAAGTAACTGGTATTGAGAGAATCATCTTTTCAATCCTACAATGCATATATGGCTGACTTGTGTTTGGGTGAATTCTAGGTGTGGGAACCGCAACATTTGGCTGTTTCCATTGTGTGTGTGTGTGTGTGTGTGTGTGTGTGTGTGTGTGTGTATACCTGCACAAAAATATACACATTCATTATATACATAGATATGTACATGTACAAATAATCGAGGAAAAAGCTAATGAGGTCGTAAATTTACAAAATAGTAAAGCTGTGAAGAGTTTGTTCGTCATATCCACAACCAATAAAGTCAAATTCATGAAGCTTTTCTCAAAATTTAAATGGATAGTGTACTTAAAATAAGTGTAGAGGTCTCAATGACTTTAAATGTTGTATAAAATTACTTACATGTTGTAATGTGATGGTAGAATGAATAGAGATAAGTACGCTTTGCTTTTAATTAAAATCTAAATTTCCTTACCAAGTTGCTTCTAAAAAAATACTTCGGTCTTGAATGATTGGGCTGACGAAATCAGGATCTTATATAAGGAATCAATTGCTGTGAATGATGTCACATTTCCAGGAAATTTGTGGGTGGAACTTAGGCAAACGCAGCGACTTTCAGTTTTGAACTTTTTATTGAAAAGAGGAAATTTGTGAATTCAACTTTTGTATTTCCAATTTAAAAGAAGTTTCCATGATCATGTTTGAGCTGTGTGCGTTGTATTAATACAACTCTAAAGTAATTAAGATATATACAGGGTGTCCCATAAGTCCGGCATCATAGGAAAAATAATAAAAAAGGCAAAACAAAAGCTTTTATTTACAAAACGTGCTCAATATGTCCACCATTGTTTTCAATACACAAATTCAGACGTGATACCCAGTCAGCAAGCACACGGTGAATGATGTCAAGAGTAATGGTGTTACATGCCCTAATAATGCGCTGCCGCAAATGTTCAACACTCCTAATTTTCTCTGCGTATACGAGCGCTTTCAAGTGGCCCCAGAGATAAAAATCTAGTGGCGTGAGATCCGGGCTTCTAGCTGGCTATTCCACAGGCCATCGACGTCCTATCCAATGACCATGGAATTGTTGGTACAGGAATTCCCTTACTTGGGTGCTGTAATGTGCAGGAGCGCCGTCTTGCTGGAACCATGTTGGGAAATTTCCTTCTTCGTTCAAGACACTGGAAAATGCTTCTTCCTTGAGCATACGTAGGTAGGTGCCTCCAGTGACATGTTCATCGAAAAAGAGGGGGCCTATGATGCGATCCTTCCAAATGCCACACCATACCATCACCCGAGATGCACCTTGTTCCTTTGAAGAGGTATACCAGTGACGGTGGTTTTGAGACCAGTAGCGGGTGTTTTGTCGATTTACCTCACCATTTCCATAAAAAACAGCCTCGTCATTGAACAGAATGGTGGACGGGAAATTGGCATCCCGAGCATATTGTTCCGTAGCCCATTCACAAAATTCCATCTGCCGGTCGTGATCATCTTCGCTTAATTTCTGTAGGATCTGAAGTTTATATGGATGCCATTTGTGAGCCTGAAGAATGCGATGGATGCTACTTTTCGACACTCCTGTCTCGGCGGACAATCGCCGAAGAGACTTATTGGGACCTCTGTTAAAATGAGCCAGGATAGCAGTCGCTGTATCATCGTCAGTGGACCTCCTTGAAGGTCCACTGCGTGGTTTATTTTCTATGGATCCTGTTTCCTTAAACTTTGCAACAAGTCTGCTAACACAACTCTGTGTTATTGGCTCGCGGTCTGGATGCAGTCTTTTAAATTCAGCAGCGGCCTCTCTTTGACTCCGATTTCCTATGAGTAGAATTATCTGAATTCGTTCTTCCTTGCTCACAGATATTATGGCCTGTAGAAAGAGAAAAATATGAATTATGGTTTGTAGAAATAGAAAAATATGAATTTATCCTATGATGCCGGACTTATGGGACACCCTGTATATATATATATATATATATATATATATATACAGGGTGTCCCAGAATTAACTATCTATTTCAATGAAATCGGACAAATTTAATAAAAACTGACATAATTTTGTGTTTATTACTAAATTATGATACAAAAACAAATAGATTTATAAATCATAAGTCAAAACTTTATTTACTTGAATGTGATAAGCCTTTTTCATCAGTGTCGAACGCAAGATTCTATGAACTGTTGTCTTGGATATGTTGAGTCTTCGACCGGCCTCCCTAACCGAAGTTGTTGGTTCATCCTCAAACAATTGTCATACCTGTTCGGTACTGTTACGTGCTGTCCTTGGGCGTCCTCTTCCCACCTCGTCGTGTACGGATCCAGTTCTTTTAAATTTGTTCACAAGTTCACGAATCGCTTTGTCTGTAGGACCGGTTCTGTGGAATCTTCTTGTAAATTTTTCTCTGATTTCATTACATTGCATTCCTTTGATACAGGATGTTACAACAAAGATGCGTTCTTGTGTATTCATTATTAATAGGGTTCTGAAAGAGAATGAAAATAAAACTATGAAAAACTATGAAAAAATTATGAAAATAAAATTATGAAAAAAATTTAGAAATTTATACATTTTTAACACATATTAAACATGATAAACATAAATAAAAGTGTGTTTTTAAAAAATGTCCGATTTCATTGAAATAGATAGTTAATTCTGGGACACCCTGTATATATATAGGCTTTGGCTGGTGATGTTAGTTATATATTTAATTATGCTACCGACCGAAATTATCATTCTGATGAAAGTCAAGTTTGTCTTACCACTTTAGGCCTACAGTTTAACGTGAAATGCGAACCACACTCCATATATATATATATATATATAATCCTGATAGGCGAATTTTATTAAAGCTATTTGGAATTAATACAACGAAAACAATTAAGAGATTGAAACTCATTTCTCCTTCGTATATTTCATCAGAATCGTAAAAAAAAAAAAAAATTATAAAGTAACAATGCAATAATACGACATTACAGTATATGATGATAACGGGGTGATACGATATTGTTAAAGATCAAACATAGCCATAATTATAATCACAATATTTATTTAGTGGTAACAAATTATTAAGCCTATTATTTATCATTGTTATTGTTATTATAGTTTTATGTAATACATCACAAACATAGATAATAATTTATCTCTTGTAATACTTTATTTATTTATGAATTAATAATGTCTCATTATCTCTAAAATAGCATAAGGTTTCACATTAGTTCTGAAAGATTACAAATCTTAAGATTTAGAACATTTGGACGTGAATCTGTGACATACGCAAATCACAAGTTCTCCACGCTGAGTAATAATATTCAATTAACATTATATTTAACGGTTGAAGTTAGATTCTCCTCATTATTTATTAAGTATTACACGTGAAACATCTCAAGTGTGCTTTGGTATCGTCTCACAGTGATCTTAAATAGAGAGATTCAATACATTAATTTAGGGAAAAATTCTGTATTAATTTTATGATCTTAATGATAATAATAGTGATAATAATAATAATAATAATAATGCTTGAAATATGCAATATCTGCATAAAATCTTAAATATGGTCGTAAGATTATAGTAAGGCATAAAGACTCGTATTCATAATCATATTAAATTTTTTCCATGTTAAATGTGTTTACTAATATCTA
The DNA here is from genome assembly GCA_023014485.1 of Bathynomus jamesi. Lineage (NCBI taxonomy): Eukaryota > Metazoa > Arthropoda > Malacostraca > Isopoda > Cirolanidae > Bathynomus > Bathynomus jamesi. The sequence continues at coordinate 1,088,985 of JAJOZX010000903.1, read as the reverse complement.
AAATATGCTTGCACAGGATAAATTGTCATAAGTCTAGACACCAAAATACTGGCTAAACCAAGTTAAACCTGATGATTCTACTTCTAGTCTCACGAGAATGCTTAGTTATTAAAATATTAGATACAAACCTACAGCCTTACACTCTGAATAACCTGCAAAAAAGTTATGTGTGTCTGTGTTCCTTCAACAATACATCCCAAACTAAAAACTTTAATTTCTTTCAATCTTGTTTTTCCTTTTCGGTTTCCGTACTAAGATTTAACAACAATAAGAAAGTGAAGCTGTGTAGCAACATTTTATTGTATTGTAGGCCTAATACTGATCGGTACTTGAAATGAACTAGATTTTCAGTAACAACACCTGGACAGATGAGTTGATTGTTCGAACCTGTGGATGGAATCAAAATCTTCACAGAAAGCCATAACTCCTACTGCTGCTTCACTAGATATATAATACAAATAATCAAACGTATTCTAAACTAAAATTATTTACAAAATAAGTATTACAGTTTCTGCTCTTACAAAAGCACGTTGCTTGTAAGCAGTAAAATGGCTAAATGTGAAAATATCCCAAAAGTATGCCATAGTCAACCTAGTTACAAAGTTCTCCACTTTCGTAGAAAAAAAAAATATATATATATACTCTTTGGTAAATAAATTTATCACAAGGACGGCTTTTGAAGTGTCCTGTCAACTGTTGTAGTGAATATTGGAAATTAGCTAATTTAATTAGCTGGATGGTTTCATGAAAGAAAGATGTATTTTATTACTTGAAATGAATAATTATGCAGGAAAGGATGCGGGAAAGTACAACAACATTAGCTTAACATTGTTGGTAGGAGTAGTAATAAAGAATAATATTCAGGAACAAGTGATTAATTTTAATTTTGATAAAATGTTCCTGCCTGCATATGCTTGTTAGCCACAATGCTTCGATATACATACAGTATATGTTGCAGGAAGGAGGGGGGCAAGTGCGAAACTCCGAGGCTGCTGAGAACTATACCTTTTTTAAAAGGTGGTGTACTGTATAAGATGCTTGTATGTGTAGTGAGGAAAAGATAAAGAAGTGTGTGTGCTTGAGAGTATGCTGAATTGTTCATGGGTAGAAGAGAGATGGAAAAAGATCAGGTAAGGAGCACAGTGCTGGGAGAAACGGGGCTTAAACACTCCCTGTCCTCTGGTTGAATGATGCCGACATTCTGCTCCTTATATACAATATGTCTTTAGACTTCACTTGTGTAAATATGCCTGACTAGTAATTAAGTTTTACGTTTAAAATATATGTGTAAAAAGAGTATGGTGGATTATATACATACAGTATATTGATTTTGAAAAAGTTTCTTTATCAACGTTTTGTATGAGATCTGAGAAATTAGAAGTAATAACAGTTTATTCGTGCAGAGATATATAACTGTATGCTTGAAACTGTAAAGATTGTGGATTGGTTCATCTTGCTACAAACAGGCACGTATGGACATTGTTGTAAATGGTATGATTGACTGACACGTGTATGAAAAGTGAAAAGAATGGATTATTACGAGAAAAAAAATAGGAAGCTGCTAACAGACGCTAAATTAGAGAAGTATTACTTGAAGAAATGTAAATAGGTGTTAGTCATGACGAAATAGAAAGATTGGTAATAAGTTTCTCTACAATTCAAATACATGAGAGAGAGAGAGAGAGAGAGAGAGAGAGAGAGAGAATCTCGGTTAAAAATGGAATACCCTGAGAAAACTCAACAGGCAGTTTTCTTTCAGGCGGATATATTAAAAAATAATATTTTAGCACAAACTTAGCTATCTTTTTATTGCGTTTTATATATACAGTGTATACTGTATATAGTGTACCAATAATCCATATACTTTTTTGCATAATATATATATATATATATATATAATATATAGTGTGTGTGTGTTATATACTGTTGGTAAACTTATCTGATTTGAAATAAGCCAAGAAAATAACATTATTCTTTAATCTCATAGGTGTTCATTCTCTTATGAAATGGTAACTGAGTAAATTTTTAATTATAAACAAAGGAGGAACAAAATAAAAAGACAATTGCAATTACTGGGTTACGGAAACTTAAGATTAATAATTTGTTATTTAATACTGTGAAAAGAAGTCATGGCGAAGCTGGAAAATAAGATTTGATGTTTGTAGTACAGGGTGTCCGAGAATTATCTGTACAATTTTTGGCTGTTATTAAAAGTCAACCATGAAGTGTAGAAATTCCAGTGTTGTCCCATTTTACAGAGAAACTCATTAAGTTTTTTCTGATAACAAGTTTTGACAAGTCTTTTCTTTTTCAGATATTCATACACACCCCTCATCCTTAATGAATCCACAGGAGAAAGCACAGTGTGTTGAATGGTTTATCGAAACAAAATCAGATACACAAGTTCAACGAAGGTTTAGAACTAATTACAACAGAAACCCTCCATCAAGAGTAACCATACGAGCTTGGTATAAAAGGTTTAAGGAAACTGGAAGTGTAGAGCATAAGAAAGGAGGAGGGCGGCCTCGAACGTCTTTTGAAAATGTCGAGCGCATTCGAGAGGCTTTTGTTCGCAGTCCACGCAAGTCGACAAGAATTGCATCACGAGAGTTACAGATACCTCGTTCGACAGTGCATGATGTCTTGCGTAAACGTTTGAAGTTGCATCCTTACAAGTTGCAAATCTTGCAACAGATTACGCAAGAAGATAAGGTCTCTCGTAAGGAATTTGCAATGACTCTGCTTGACAGAGTCGACCAGGACAATGCGTTCTTGGCAAGAATCATGTTTTCGGACGAGGCAACTTTTCATGTTTCAGGCAAGGTAAACAAACAAAATGTGCGCATATGGGGGTCACAAAATCCACATTGCATAGAAGAGCACATCAGAGACAGTCCTAAAGTTAATGTGTGGTGTGGCCTGTTACATGATCGCGTGATTGGACCATTTTTCTTCGGTGAATCAACAGTGACCTCCAATACCTACCTGAACATGTTGCAATACTTTGTCTATCCGCAATTGGAAGCACTGCATCCACGCATCATTTTTCATCAAGATGGCGCCCCCCCACATTGGGCCTTCATCGTCCGTAAGTCCCTGAATGAGACATTCCCAAACAGGTGGATTGGCCGTGGAGGTGCAATTCATTGGCCGGCTAGATCTCCCGACATCACACCCTGTGATTTCTTTCTTTGGGGATTCGTCAAAGATCTTGTGTACAATACGCGGGTGACAGACATTGATGATTTAAAAGTAAGAATCACAGCTGCTATTGAGCGAATTGATGTGGATATGCTGCAGCGTACATGGCAACATTTGGATTATCGATTGGATGTTTTGCGAATCACTGATGGTGCACATATCGAATGTTTGTAACAACGTTACTTTAATAAAAGAAACTTTTGAAAATACAGATTCTAAATACTCTTGTTTAAGAATTTTACGTGTGTTATCAAGAATTTTATTAAAAGATGAAATTGTACAGATAATTTTAGGACACACTGGAATTTCTAAAAAACTTGTCAAAACTTGGTATCATAAAAAACTTAATGAGATTCTCTGTAAAATGGGACAACACTGGAATTTCTACACTTCATGATTGACTTTTAATAACAGCCGAAAATTGTACAGATAATTCTCGGACACCCTGTATATACATATACATATATATATATATATATATATATATATATATATATATATGCACTAAAATCACAAAATAACACGTGACCTTATTAATAAGCAAACAACCACAAGGAAAAGGAAACACAAAGTCCGAGCGCTCGGACTTTATGTTTCCTTTTCCTTGTGGTTGTTTGCTTATACATATATATATATACACATGTACATATATATATATACATACATATATATATACATACATACATATACATATATATATATATAATGTTATAATGTTATAATGTTTCAGACCAACAAAGACCCTAGGATCCACTCATGGCTGGTCTACCTAACTGTGTTCGTA
>JAJOZX010000903.1:977500-1080000 GCA_023014485.1 Bathynomus jamesi | reverse complement strand
AAAGTCAGTATTATTAACAGTTAATAATGAGTATCAAGTCAGAATTTACAAGAAACACAGTGAACATTTCAGACACCAGTGATATATTTTTTTAGTGAAACAGTAATTTTCACAGAAGTTAAATGTAAGAGAAGTTAAAAGTAAGAGAGAGTTAATTTCAGAGAGAGTTAATTTCAGGGAGAGTTAATTTCAGAGAGAGTTAATTTCAGGGAGAGAATTTGTTATTTTCACTATTATATTCAGTATAGAATAATTTTATTTTATGTACCAAACATAATAGTACCGTACTTTCACGTACATTCGAGTGAAATGTTGTTTACATTTTTTATTTTTGTTTACAATTTTTTTCAAATTATTGAATTGAATTGACTTGCAAATTAAGAAAGAGAGTGTTTATAGAGAGTTTATAGATTTAGAGAGATATTTGAAGTCAGTTTTAGTTGCAAATAAGTTGCAAGTCAGTTTTGAAGTCAGTTTTAGTTGCAAATAAGTTGCAAGTCAGTTTTGAAGACAGTTTTAGTTGCAAATAAGTTGCAAGTCAGTTTTGAAGTCAGTTTTAGTTGCAAATAAGTTGCAAGTCAGTTTTGAAGTCAGTTTTAGTTGCAAATAAGTTACAAGTCAGTTTTGAAGTCAGTTTTAGTTGCAAATAAGTTACAAGTCAGTTTTGAAGTCAGTTTTAGTTGCAAATAAGTTGCATGTCAGTTTTGAAGTCAGTTTTCGTTGCAAATAAGTTGTAAGTCAGTTTTGAAGTCAGTTATCGTTGCAAATAAGTTGCAAGTTAGTTTTGAAGTCAGTTTTAGTTGCAAATAAGTTGCAAGTCAGTTTTGAAGCCAGAAGGTTGCGCCAAGAGGGACAACCGCCCCAGAGATTTATAGAAATACTTGATAAGAGGTCAAGTCAGAAGGTTGCGCCAAGAGGGACAACCGCCCCAGAGATTTATAGAAATACTTGATAAGAGGTCAAGTCAGAAGGTTGCGCCAAGAGGGACAACCGCCCCAGAGATTTATAGAAATACTTGATAAGAGGTCAAGTCAGAAGGTTGCGCCAAGAGGGACAACCGCCCCAGAGATTTATAGAAATACTTGATAAGAGGTCAAGTCAGAAGGTTGCGCCAAGAGGGACAACCGCCCCAGAGATTTATAGAAATACTTGATAGAGTTCAAGTTAGACAGTTTCAAGATACTTGATAAGAGTTCAAGTCAATAGGTTGCATCCAAGAGGGACAACCGCCCCAGAGATTACAGAAGCCAGTTTTGAAGAAGCCAGTTTTGAAGAAGCCAGTTTTGAAGAAGCCAGTTTTGAAGAAGCCAGTTTTGAAGAAGATAGTTTTGAAGAAGTTAGTTTTGAAGAAGTTAGTTTTGAAGAAGTTAGTTTTGAAGAAGTTAGTTTTGAAGAAGTTAGTTTTGAAGAAGTTAGTTTTGAAGAAGTTAGTTTTGAAGAAGTTAGTTTTTAAGTCCCAAGTCATTTCAACGCAGTCAATTGAATTCAACTTTTTCTTTGTAATTTAAGAGAATTTAATTTAAGAAAATGTAATCTAAGAATTTAATTCAACCTTTTTTTTTGTAAAAGAGAATTAAATTCAACCTGAATTGACCGGTTTGTGTCTTTAGGTCAAGTTTTTTTTTTGTTTGTTTGTAAGAAGGAAATTGACCGATTTGTCTTTCCTTTTCATGCCATTGTTGCGTATATAAATATATAGTATGTATTTTTTTATTTGTAACCAAAACCGTTTTTACAAAGTTTGTAACGACTTTTATAATTATTGATTATATGATGACAGAAATAGTGTAATAATAAATCGATCATGTACCTAATTTATCTTGTTCTGTACGATCGGGAAATTTACCCGTAGGACCGCACATACCCTAAATTTCAGTTGTGTTTATTCTTTTTTTCATTTAATTTTAATAAAACTTCTACCCAATAAAACATATGTATTTATCTATATGCAAACAAGTTTTCAGACTAAAATATCAAATAATTCAAATTCTATCAACATTTAACGAAAGAGTATGATTTTTCTACTTAACATGCAAAAATTATTAAACCTTTTTAATTTTTTTTTTATTATATAAAAATAATTTTTAATGTAAAATTTACCTGAAATTATTAAAAGAAAAGATTGTTCGAAATGCTTTCCTTCCATTTGAATAACTTTTTTATTCTTGGCCGAAACTCATCTAAGGTTCAATTTACTTTTATTTTTAAGAATATTATAAAATTATGTTTAGCTCATTAAAATGCATAATTGATTTCTATTTTTAATTTGTATTCTTAATTTTCTTAATTCAATTATCGTACCGATACTTCTGGTTAATGTTAATGGTTATATAGTTCATATATAGCTAGGAATGTTACTAGTCGAATTTAATTCCACCTTCAAAATTTAATTTTTAATACCGCTAGATTTGCTTTCATTACTTGTAAGGTCCTCTAAGTACGTTTTTTTTTATTACCTTAATCCGTGTAACTGATTTAATTAAATACTTAAATACTACCTTGAACTTAAAGGATTTTATAATAATAATAACAACAATAATTGACTTAAAAGATTTTATAACCCTAAACCCATCTTAAATTATTATACATCATTTTTTAAACTTTGTTAATTCAAAAACCTACCAAATAACCCTTAAACGTTTACACACACACACGTATGCACACTATATATACTATATATATACACAAATCTTATGCTAAAATCATTGGATATCACAATAAACTCTTTCATTGCGTGTAAGTGCTAACTTTGCTATTTATATAGTCTTAAGCATTTTTGCTTACTATATATTTTTGCTCAGGCATTTATTCAGTTAATTTAAAAATCCTCTCAGCTAATCTGTCCCTCAAAATTATAAGATACACACTTTGTATCTAATACACACAAATACACACTAGACCACAGGTCTATACATCATCCATTACGTAATTCGATTTTTTACCTACAATAGTCAATAAAATTAGCTTATAGATTGTACGATGTACGTTTTTCCCTTTTATCTACTCTATTCATTATGTACATAATTTATCCCACAGAAAAATAAAATTTTGAAATTTTTTTTTAACCATATCATTGTTTGTCTAACTTAAATGTTTGTCTAAATTAAAGTATTAATCTTTGAATTTTTTATATTATATAATAACTCACTTGTTCTGTATAAAAATTTGTAATGTAAAGAAAAATTCGTCATCTAACTTGAAGTAGTTAGGATGTTATTTTCTCATTTGTATTGTATTAATGGTACTCTATTAGATTATTGTATAAATATCATTTTTTAAAGGAGAGAGCAATGTAAAAATGAAATGAATAATCAATATTCATTTTTACATAAGAACCGAAATCGCTTAACGCGAGTTTGGATAATAATTTTACTTGTAGCTTCCTATTTTTGTTCGTGTCACAACCCTACGATCTACCATATCTATGGTTTAGTCGTATCCATTTTCCATTTGTTATAGAAGTTATTATAATTAATTATGATTGTCTTGCATCTCACCCTCGACCCTAGATTATACATACACATTGTATATAAGAGGATTGGAACTCGTAGTTGTGCTTCTTAGTCCTTGATACCCATTCTGTCTTTAATTCGTTTCTTTTAGGTCCTCCCAAATAATGACTTACAGTTATACTGTACGTATGACATAATGTGAATAACTATGACGTCATAAAGTAACTTAATTCTCTTCACGTTTTCCATACCTTGAACACTGAATCACGTGTTTAGTATTTGGACATCTTCCGTATTGAATGTATGGTAAATTCTTTAATAATAATAATAATAGTAAAAAGAAAAACTTCATTCTCTATACATCATTATTTATGTTGTTTCCTACCTATTGTCTACTTATACCTATCAACCTATCAGTCCATATTTTACGCGTATCTATATTACGCACACAACCTATTCTGTTACTTACATGTAAAATACGTCCACATGTATTTTTTTTTTCTTTTAAGTGCGTTCACCCCTCACAAGATATTCATAAATGCTTGGGTAAGTAAGTGGTCGAATTCGCGAATCACAGGAAAATCGAACGCTCTGATCCAAATTTATAACATATTATAATATAATGTAACATGTTATGTTTTATATAAATTATCTTGTATGTGCTCATGTACTTGTGTTATGCTAATAACCATATATAATAACCATACATAATATAACCATATAATATAACCATATAATATAACCATATAATATAACCATATATAAATACATAAAAACACTAAGAATGGTAAACGACGTAATGTACTTCAATGAAACTAATAGAATGTAATGACTTTATATATAATGTAAGAATGTACTTTAATAGAACTGTAAGGGACAATCATAAGCGAATGGGAAGTAATCCATAATCGCAATCATAATTGTAATAAACCCAAACGAAAATGTACTCAGTCGTGTACTAAATTGTACTTATGTACTACTATGAAATGATATCGCCTTCAGAAATGAAGACGCGGCAAAAAAAAATACGATTAGTTTTATTTTTATTTTTTAAATTTTTATTTGGAATCTTTCAAACATCTGATCGTGTTTAAAAGGGGGAAACTTAACCTTCAACTGCCGTCCCCCAAAATTTAGGCTTATATTATACATGTATTTGTAAAATGAACTTCACTTCATTACGGCTCTCTTCCTTGGTCACTGCTACGAGTCTCCCTTGTTAGCAGCTTCGCTGCGGGGAGGGGGCAGAGGCCCCTTGCCTCCTTAATTTTTAGATTCCGGCCTGAGCCATGTAAATTCAGAGCACTACCTGTACATTTTGAGAAGTAAACTAGAGTAAAAGAAGTTTTTATCTTTTCCTTCGAGCCTTGTTCTCTTCAGGAATTTAGTCAGTAAAGTCGATAAGTTATAAAAGAAAAAGCCGGTAATTTTAGTACCAAGAGAAAGTATCAGAGTATTATAGAAAGAGAAGAATTAACAACTGTCGACCATAAAGCGAGAGAAAAGAATTAGAAGGTTATAGAAGAAATATCCGTTGCTGCCTCCTAACCAGAACCCCCCGTCGATTCCGAACCACCCCAGGGCCATACACGGAGGGGTTAACATATATATATAGATATATACACATACATACATATATATAATATATATAGATACATACATATACATACATATATATATAGATACATACATATACATAATATATATATATATATATATATATGTATATATATATATATATATATATATATTATATATATAGATACATACATATACATACATATATATATATATATATAGATACATACATATACATACATATATATATATATATATAGATACATACATATACATACATATATATATATATATATATATACAGATACATATATATACATACATATAATATATATATATATATATATATATATATAATATTTAGGGTGTTTCATAAATTAAAAGTTTGGAAAAATTTTAATCCACATGGATCCCCTTGTTCCATTTGCTGAGGAGACTGATAAACCGAAGTATTAATTCAATAGTTTAAAGTTTACGGGTCCCCAGTTTGATGCTCTGGCAGATCATAAACGGAAAAAATTAAACAAAAATCTGTCAATGAATTTTTATTCAACAAACGAGTACCATTTCACTACACATTTTCACAAAGATACAAAAAACATAACCACTTCTTGCGAATCATTTGTCCATGAAATCCTTCTTGGTTTTATTCGGGTATTTCGCCCTCTGCTGCATCACAGTTTTGAGCAAATACTGCTTCTGCTCTTCGTTCTTCGTCAGAGAACAGTTAAACTCTTTGGTGAGCGCGATGGCTCTTTCGGCCCGATCGTTGACGACAGAGATTTTGTTAACAGTTGCCGCTGCTTGCTTGAAGCCCTCTACTTCAGTCCACTCGGCAACTGGCTTTTTCAAGAATTCTGTGTCCAAGTCGAATGCATGGAAGAAAGCCATCGTCTTTCCTGTCACGAACTCCGCCAGGTGTTTCGAGGCAAGATTCCTGACGTTCTTCCCTTGGGGTCGCTTGAGTTCCTTTTTCGATGCGGGCTTACCCAAACTGACGACCATCTGAGCCTTTTCTTCATCTGCCACATCTGCGTCGAAGAACGCCATGGCAATAAGAGTCTCAGAGATGTACCATAGGTGTCGAGACATGGCTTCTTGCGCAGCGTTAACACACGAATATCCCGACATGGCAAAGGCTTCCGCGTCACGCAGAAATTCCAGATCAACTGCGGCAGCCTTGCTTGAGGTTGCAGCACGAGTCCAACCTCGGATGTAGACGAGGGACACGAAGAGACCTACGGCTGTCAGAGCTTCCAACTCGTGACTCGACATCTTGAACTGCTTCTTCAGTAGAATTACTTTCAAGGAGTAGATGGCTATCGCCATCCATCGAGCGTGATGGTAAGCGCCAGGGGCTCTGAGAGGGAAATCCACCACTTTTGCTTCTCCCAGGAAGATGAGAACCAACTGTAGCAGTTCCTTGTAGTCATCGCGCTGATGCGACGTGCTCACCATCCCTCTCACCAGCAGGACTGACTTCTCCCTCAGTTCCCTCATAGAGTCATTGACTTGAGCAAAATCGTACGGCCGCACGTCCAACCGGTCGATGAACTTCCATTGTGCCTGAAACCTCTTGAAAACGGGTATATCGGGGCCACTTGAAGGGCCGTATGCACGCTTGAAGACGGAGCTGAGGATGACTTCATAGATGTGATGCCGACAGGGGAAGTACATGAGTTCTCTGCCAAGACCTTTCTCAATCAGGACGCAGGCCCCGATATGAATCCCGGTGTTCGACGCTGTCGTGTCGAAAGACAGTCCCCGCACGCGCTCTTCCATCCTGTGTTCCTTGACCAAATCCAAGCAAACTCGCGCTATCTTCTCGCCGGTTCCGGACGTCACCTTAGGAACGCCGAGCAACTTCTCCTTGCCGTCGCCAGAGACGAGGACGGCGATCCGGTCAACGCTCTCCTTCCATTGCTCATTGTCAGGTAGGAGCTTACCGTCCCAATGCAAGACAAGAGGCTGACCAGGACAAACTTCGTCGGATTGATAACTTTCAGCAGCCACCTTCCTGAGAGCCTTGCGTGTGCGGTACATGGTACTGGCAGAAATGGACAGTTCATCCAAGTCAAAACCTAGTGATTTAGCCGCTGCAGCGTACGACATAGCTGAATCGCGGTACGAAATATTCAGCCGATCGTAGGTAGTCGTCACATCCTGTGAGATCAGATTCCTGCGTCGCTTCTTGGTATTTCCCTTGGAGGAGGATGGAAAAACTTCCACGGTTGGGTCAACGACATCTGAGTCAGTCTCTGACGAAGTTGAAATCACTAAAGCCCCCGTATCTTCTGCAGCTCCTTGTTCCTTCCTGGCCTTCTCCTGTTGTTCCTTAATCTTGTCCAGCCTCTTCCTTTTCCTAATCTCCTTATAGTGAAGCTTCATGTCAACAGGGCCCATGCTGCAGGAATTTGGATCTTCACGCTGCATGTCGAGAAAGTGGGTGTCCTCCTGATTCTTCATCATTTCCTTAGCCTGTGAATGAGCAATGTCCATGATCTCCTTCGCTATTGCCTCCTTGAACATCGCCTCCTTCACTCGGAAGGACTCTGCTTTATGTGACTTGTGCTTCACAAGCCGGTCGTATTCCTTGAGAAGGGATTCCATCTTCCTCAAGGCCGAATCTCGACGCATCATGGGGATTCTCGCTCTCTCCCAAAATATGAGACAGGCATCCAGGCACAGGTTCAGGCATTTAGTACGTCCAAATTTTTGCTCCTTTTGGTGGTAAAAGTACTTTTTGAGTACTTGCAACTGAGTTGGAAGGCCACTTGATGTGATGTTCGCATCCGTCTGGCCAATAAGAAACACTTCTGTTTTCGCTCTGGTAGACACCTGGAAAAGAAAACAAACTAAATAATTCCACAGAAATAATTTCACATCGTAATTAATTTCATTAATTAAATAAAGAAAAGCAGTAACTGGGACTCGAACCAGTGTCATAGCCGTTTGGCGGCATCGCTCAAGTCGGCGTACACAGCACGCTATCCACTACACCATCTAGGGAGTGGATAGCGTGCTGTGTACGCCGACTTGAGCGATGCCGCCAAACGGCTATGACACTGGTTCGAGTCCCAGTTACTGCTTTTCTTTATTTATAAAACTGATACGTGTACACTACGTTCTCTTTGACAATTCATTAATTAAATAAATTTCAATACCGCAGTAAAATTACATTAATTAGTATCATAAATAATTACCAGCTTAGTTGTCCAATATGCAACAGACTAATTAATTTCATGTAATAATAATAAATATCACTACCACAGTAAAATGACAGAAATTAAATAATAATAAATTTCAATACCACAGTAAAATGAGATAATTAGTAGCATATATAATTACCTCCATAGTTGTCCAATAGGCTATACAACACGAACCGCTCAAGTGACGAAGAAAACCGTCTTCACTGCAGGCAGGCGAGAAATGAACTGACAAAACGTCGTCAAAGTTGGGGACCTCTAAATGCAGCGCGATCTGGTTCAAACTTGCACAAACGTGTTTTCTTGTTCTTTAGAATACGGAGAAACGTGTGGATTAAAACTCCAAGCTCATTTTTATTTTACCTTATAGGTATGAAACACCCTAATATATATATATATATATATATGTTAACCCCTCCGTCTATGGCCTGTGTTGGTTCGAAGTCGACGGGGGTTCTAGTTAGGTGACAGCAACGGATGTGTGACTTGAAGTAGTTTTCTTCTATATTACTCTCCGAGTTCTTCTATAGTGGCTCGGAGGACTCTGATAGACTTACTGAAAATGCTGAAGGTTCCGGATTCTTCTTATAGCGTATCCGGAAAGTTTAATGACTAAGTTCTTCTGAAGAGAGCAAGGCTCGAAGGATAAGATAAAAACTATCTTCAACTGTAAATTTACTGCTAAAATGTACAGGTAGTGCTCAGCCTCTGAATTAGCTTCTGAATGCAATGGAATATTTTAGTGGGTTTATATACCCAAAAACTGCTAACATCATTATTATTAAATGCTAAAAGGCTGTATTATTTTTGCACAATATTCGAAAATAAAGTAATTTTTAGCTGTGGTAAGGCTTGAACGAGTAAACAAAATATTTGAAGACGAAACCATATTTTTATCTTAAACCGCGACTTTTCAGATCTGATGTTATCATGATCTGCCAAGTTAACTAAAAGTGGAAATCGGACTATGCATCTTTACACTAAAATATGCATATGAGTAAAATTTTAAGGTTTAAGATGTACAATTTTAATGCTTAGGCAAGACATGATCTCATCTTTTATAACGAAAGGAATGTATACAAAATATGAACATTGCAAAGCTTAAGCAGATTCCTTATTAAGCGAAATCTAAAAAAATGATTATGAGATTTTAAAAAACAACAGGTCACCAATTATTTGGCAAAGTAGAAAGCAAATCAAAAATTTTATCCAAACTCGCGTTGGGCGATTTTGGTCCTTATGTAAAAATGAATACACACACGTACATACATATGAGTATAGGCATTATATAAAGTTAAATATATAAGAATATACAGGATTATATAAATACATGAACCATATAACACATGAATTTTTAAAATGGATACTTTTTCTTAAATGGATACAAGAACTATATAAATGAATACAAGAATTACATGAAGAATAAGATAGTATAGGAATATGGGAATTATTTATGGTTCATTTTTACAGGGCTCTTCCCTCTAGAATGATATTAATATAATAATGTAACATCCTAACTAATGCTAACTAGATGATAACTATGGTTTTATAATACAGATTTATATACAACATAAGTCGGGTGGTTAAGTCTAGTTCACGTGGTCTGGGTACGCACTCTTGGTCGTGCATAAATAGTTTCATGTTCCGTGTCACTTGGTTTTCTTTGTTCCCAGAATGATCTTTTCACCACAAATACCGAGGATAATAGCACATACAATAATGATACTAACGGCAGATGTTGAGAAAATGGTTACCGGTTGTAGTATTTGTAAGAGGTTATTTTGGTTATCATCCGAAATTTTAAACCGGCTCAATTGATCATTCCATTCAGGGGCATGTAGTTCGGGTAGGATGGTTACAGGTTTTATGGAGAGATTTAAGATCTCTATGACGGGTTTAAATTTTTAATTTGCGACGGGAATGGGTATGAGTTATTAAGGGTAACCTTATACGGGTTGTATATTTGGAGGGCTTTTGAACGCAAGGAGCAACCAATTGGTAGCCGAATAACCATAGGGATTGTAATGAGGGAATAATTCGATGGACACTCGAGAGTAGCGGCAGTCCTGTTCGCGAAGGAAACCCAGATGTCTGGTCCAATTCGTAGTTGGATGGTTTTAGGGGAATGAAATTTTTTAAATGAACATACGGGGGCATGCCGGTCACGAATTAAATCGATAAAGCAAGACCTAGTAGTTGGAAGAATAACTGGTTTGAGTGGAGGGCAGACGAGTTGTTTATTTGGTTGCGGGAATCGGCAATGCCGGACGTCGCTATCTGACATCATAGAATAAGCTGATAGATCTTTGGTGAGGAAAAGGTAAGGTGGTACGGTGGGTAAATACAATCGATAGACATTAGAGTTATTTTGGTAGGGTGTTGGGAAAGGGTGAAATTTATATACGTCATAAGTGAGGACATCGAAAAATGGTATAATTATGAGGTATGTGTAGGGGCGTGGTCCATGTACAGTCCAGGTGTATTCTAGAAATTGAGGGTAATTAGTGTGGTTGAGTGGGAATATGGGTGATGGTGATAATTTTAATTGTGAGTGGGCGGTGTGAATCAAGGACTGAAGTATTTCCCATGGTATTAGGGTGGAAAGAGTGATTTTTCCATGGGCTAGCTGGGTTGCACGCAAAACCTTGGAATGAATCGTAGTTATTCGTTGTAAGTATTTATCGATTAGGGTTACTTGTAGGTTCATTATCTCTATTAATTCTATATATCTTTTGTGTTCTTTGTATTGAGCTAACATGGATTCAAGGTATGTGAATCTGTCCGAAAGGGAGTGGAGGAAGCGATTGTTTTCGTGTAATGACCTAATAGTTTGTTCTAACATGTGTCCATTATATTGTCGATTTCGCGCGAAGAGATTCAATTTAAGTTCAATTCTTTTAATATCTTCTTCGGTTGCTAATCCGAATAAACCTTTGAACAGTTTCCCTCCTATATCTATCAGTCCCCTTTTACTTCTTTGGTTAAAGTTTTCTGAATTTTTAGTTTCAGTTTGTATCCATGGTAAGGCTAATATTTCTGATAGGGCGCGTGCTGTAGTTTGAATATTTTCGAGGGTATTTTCTAACAGAACGCGACTAATCTGATCTTTTCCTTGGAAAGAATTCTGGACTTTACTTTCAAACGTTTTTAATTGGGTTTGTATCTGAAGGAGATTGATTTTAATTCTAGCAGGGGGTTGCAAATTTATATAAAGGTCTGCGTGCCCTTTCAAAAATTTACCTTCTGCAAGTTTTTCTATAACAACTCCGGTAGAAATTTTAATGCTAGGTCTACAAGAGTAAATAATTTGGAAAATTATAAGGGGGACAATTTTATTCATTTCTACGCCTTAGTTATACGGAGCTGGGGGTAGTTGTGTGGATACTTGTGTGGATACTTGTGTTTGTGGGCGAAGGGGTCGGCCTCGTTTTGGTGGCAATGGGGGTCGACCGTTGAGCTCGGATTCTGAGCGGGTTCGTTTCTTATGTGAAGGTTCTAGTTCACGTGGGTGATGCATTTGCGGGCGGTATGTAGGGTCCGTGCGTCGATCATCAATCGGCGAGGGTGGTGACAGAGGAGATGGTGGAGTTGGAGGAGATGGTGGAGTTCCACTGAGTGATCCTCTCGAAGGGGTTTCTCCAGGGTCTGGGTCCGATGGGACGCTTGGCTCTGGGGCCTCCTCTTGTTCAGAGATTGCCTCGAGTAATGGTGGTATTACGAGGTACCAATCTTCGTCATGGTAGCGGTTCCCGCGGTGACTACTTCAGTTTTTTTATCCCTGCCCGATTTGTTAATATCTTGACCTTTTGAAGGATAGGCGGCTCGAACGCCTGGCAGCTGTTTTTTGGGAAGGTGTTGTTCGGAAGCTATCTTCAAATTGTCAGCGTGAATGATCTTTAGTTTGGAATGATCCCGGAGGTCGAGGATTTCATAACGATTTTTTCCGAGGTTTTTCATAATCCTATATGGGCCATCCCATTTTGGGTATAATTTGCGATGAGCACCTGGCGGTTTCACGCTCTTCAGATAACATCGCATACCGACGATTATAGTCCGTTGACGGGGATGACGCCTATGTTGCTCTTGCTCCATCTGTTGGTTTCGTTGGTCGAGGGCATAGCGGATTATGTCAAAAATCTTGAAAGATCGTTCAGCTAGTTGCTGATTTGCTTCTGCCATTTCGGAAGATGTTAGACTGCCGGGTCGGTTTGGTCGGGCAAATCAAAAGGTAGACGCTTGTCGTAGTGATAGAGAACGAAATGAGGGGTGTCCCCGATGGACACATTATAGCCATTGTTGATGGCTGTTTGTACCATGGGAAGGGAATCATCCCATGTACGGGAGGATGCATCGACAACGTGGCGCAGGGCTTCCAAGATCTTTCGATTGTGCCTTTCCACTAAGCCGTTTGCCTGCGGATGGTATGCCACAATGTGTGTATTTTTAATTTTACACATGTTACAGAGTGACTCGAACAGTTTGGAAGTGAAACTAAGGGCGTTATCCGAGATTAGGATGGAAGGAGTGGTATGATTTTGGATGACGCGTTCCACTAGGGCTCTTGCCACAGTTTCCGAGGTCTGGTCTGGAATGGCGGCTACTTCGCTGTAACGCGAGAAGTGGTCCGTAAACACAATGATGTACTGATTTCCCTTTGATGTTTTGGGAAATGGTCCCAGTATATCCATTCCAGTTCTTTGCCAGGGCCTTTGGCATACTGGATATTTATGCATCGGAGCTGTGGATGGTACGTTGCCCTTATGCTTTAAACACGACGGACATTCGGCGATGTATTCTTGTACCTTTTGTTCATCTCGGGAAAGTGGTATCGCTCCAAAAGACTCTTGATGGTGCGATCCGGCCCCATGTGTCCATACAAAGGTGAGTCGTGACAAAGTCCAATGGCTATATCGACGAGATCCTTTGGTATCTCCACGAGGTCGTTTCCATCTTCGTTCCTGAAATGTACGAGCCCATCTTTGAGGTTGTACTGTTCTTTTACCTTCGATGGTTCCTTTTGTTCCAGGCGCGCCCGAAGGTTTTGGGTGTGTTGGTCCTGTTGTTGGGAGTATTGCAGACACTCGTAGTCGAACACAGGAAGAATTCCTATTTTATTCACTTGGGCGTCGGGCTTGAGTCTCGACAATCCGTCTGGAATAACTTGCAGTTTTCCCGGTTTGTATACGATTTTCGCTGCAAAGTCCTGAATCAACAGAGCCCATCTACTCAATCGTCCTTCAAGTAGCTTGTCCTTGAAGAGGTACGTGAGTGGCTTATGATCAGTCTTGATGGTTACATCGTAGCCATAGACGATATTTCGGAATTTTTTCAAAGCCCAATATACCGCTAGGGCCTCTCGGTCCGTAGTGGAATAATTCCGTTGAGGTGCAGAGAGAAGTTGACTGGCATAAGCAATGGGTAATTCCACACCGTCTACGTCCTGTAACAGGACGGCTCCTAGTCCATAGGAGGAAGCATCTGTGGCTATGATGAAGGGTCTTGTGTAATCAGGATATTGTAAAATGGGATGACAGGTTAGTTTATTAATTAAAGTTTCAAAGGCATGTTGGTGATCGGATTCCCAGTTAAATTTCGAATTTTTCTGGAACAAATTAGTAATGGGTTTAGCAATATTCGAAAATTGGGGGATAAAGTTCAGAAGAAACAACACGTGCAGAAGATAAGCAACGGTTATGGATAGTGAGTCTTGTTGATGAGTGATGTGACAAACGATATTATGTCATGTTACATCATGCCTACTACTCGTACCCTAAGGCTGAGAATGTAAATCTTGTCATCATGGAGAATCTTAAGTATTTTTACCACTATATTAATATATATCTTGACGAGGTTTGTAGTGAGGTTTCAGCTAATGACCTATGTGAGTTTTTAACAGACTTTAGAGACGAGTATCGACTGTTAAACAAAAAGGAAAATATGGGCAAATGTTTCTCTCAAATAGTGCACCGGATTGTGAAGATGTTTAGTTTGTGGAAATGAACGTCTGGTGAGTGATAAAACATTAATGCCGGTATTGCTTCATGTAGAGAAATAGCCCACCTCATAAGGCAACGTAACAACCTCAAACATAACACAAACACCACACACAGAAACCATAAAACAGCAGATACAACAGCTCAACACAGAAATAAACAACAAACTCAAAGAAAAACAAACAGAAACATTTAGGGAATTCATAACAACACTAAACCACTCCAAGATACATCCAGGCTATGCAAGACTATAAACAGCATTACCCAGGCTAACAGCGGCATTCACACCTCACACGCGGCTATATGTCGTAGCCAAAATAATATTCCAACATATACACAACAAGCTAACATTGTGGTTAATCACTACGCAAAGATAAGTCACTTAAACAGAGACAACAACCAGAAACACGCAGACAGACAAACAGCCAAACACAAGAAAACCTACAGACTCGACACGACCATGACACCCTTCAATACAGACCAGACCACCAAGATCATCAAAAACATTAAGAATTCGAAGGCTACTGGACCAGACAACATATCTAACATACACCTTAAACACTTGGGCCCACAGGGAATACTAGCTCTCACAAATATCAGCAC
This sequence comes from Bathynomus jamesi, assembly GCA_023014485.1. Classification (NCBI taxonomy): domain Eukaryota; kingdom Metazoa; phylum Arthropoda; class Malacostraca; order Isopoda; family Cirolanidae; genus Bathynomus; species Bathynomus jamesi. The sequence continues at coordinate 1,065,168 of JAJOZX010000903.1, read as the reverse complement.
ATATTCATACCAACACTGTATTATTCCTGATATATGGAAACAAGGTAAAATTATTACACTACACAAACCCAACAAAAATCTAACAGAACCAGCTTCCTATAGACTCATTACTTTACTATGCACACCTTCCAAAGTAATAGAAAGACTAATCTTACAAATCACCAACCCACACATACCACTATCGCCTACTCAACATGGATTCAGACCTCACCACTCAACCACGACATTACTCATGCAGCACATCATGGATGGCATCAACTCCAGACGACCAGCTCAACGTTCACTATCAGCAACAATAGACATTAGTAAAGCATTTGCTGCTATCCCACGCTTCCCTCTCATAAACAAAATACTCAAGACAAACATGCACAATAACACCAAAAGGTGGCTGAGCAACTATCTTTCAGGAAGATACTCACATTAGCCCTGTTCAAAAATCGACTTTTTCTTATTTTCATAAGTTTCTGTACTTTTTCCCATGCTTTTTGACCTGAAAAGGCCGAAAGTCACAACCATTTTGACCTAGGTTGTTGGGAAGCATTGCCGCATGGAGCTTTAAGTTTTCTGCCTTGAAATCGGCCAAAAGCACCAGTTCCGGGGTCCCTTGAATCATGTTTTGCACTATAACTTTTTATCTAAACAAGATAGAGCAACAAAATAGGCACCAAATTAAAGTGTTTTTAATCCTCTTTCTAACTTATACAATTATGATAGTCTTGGAACAAGAAATGGCACATTGGTACATACAAAGATTTCAGAAATATCACAAAATTCGTTTTCTCACACTCAAGGCAGACAAGGCGCCTTATTCATGACACAAATTTGAGATTAACATTTTGTCACAAGTCTAATCGATCAAGAAGTGAAAGCATTACATGATGATTAATTTCATAATGACATTTACACAGTCAGTTGTTGAGAGTTTGTTTCTTGAAGCTGTCAAAGCGGCGTCTGTTGAACTCCACAGCTTGAAGGAGATAGTCCCTTTGCTTGGCATCTGTTGTTATGACATTTGCAAAGTCGCTCATCATCTTGACACCACGTTCAGCAATGTCATTCACCGCTTTCAGATTCTTAACATAGTCCAACGCTTTTCTGTAGTCCTCATTCTGTGGCCAAGACGTGAGAGATTCCAGAAGCCACTCGGATCCAATGTTCAGTGTGTCCAGCAAGAAATGTGATTCTGGGCCAATGAGATCAACCAGGGTGGTCTTAGCTCTGACTCTCTGGAATAGAGGCTTTCCTGTTCTGAAGCTGTCTGGCTTCTCAGTGGCATGTAACTGGGCAGCAATGTCTTGCTTCAATGTGTCACTCAATCTACTGCTGAACAGGGCAAATGGCACGACTTCCTGCGTCAGGTACCATTTGTGGTTTTCCATCTTATTAAGTACTGCATCAGCAAGCTCTGGGTCAGTTTTCTTGTACTTCAACATGTCCTGGATTAGACTTAGATCATTCACGGGAGCATCTGCAGCAGACATTGACATCATCCATACAGGAGTGTAGAACAGCGCAAGGAAGGTGTTGAGTCTTTCCAGCTTTGATACAGTGTCTTCGTCGTACTCAAGTTGATCTGCAAACATCAGCATTTTCATGGAGTACAGGTTTCTGGCCATCCATTTGGCCTGATGAATGGCGCCTGGTCGACTCCAGTGAATACCTCGAGGAGGTGTTCCTCCAAGAACAATGACTGTCAGTTCAGCAATTTCCCTGTAGTCTGCTCTTGGAAGCCTTTCTGCTGTTAGAATGTCTTGGAGTATTTCTTCACTGTTCTTCTTCTTTTCCTTCAGCCATTTGCTGTTGATAGCCAGCATCTTTGGGTTTTCCTTGGACAAGTCCGTCCAAACATCCTTCAGATGCTCAAACCAGGGATTATCTGGCCCCTTCACCTTCCCAAACAGCTTCTCCCAAACTGCTCCTACTAGGATTTCCAGGATGTGATGTCGACAGGCCAGATAAAACACCTTTTTGTTCAGCATTTTCTCTAGCAGTTTGGCAGCTCCTCTGTGAACTCCACTGTTACTGGATGTAGTGTCAAAAACAAGGGCAGTAACATTATCCGTAAGTTCCCATCCATGTCTCCAGTAAATCCATTGAAGCCTCAGCCTGAGCTGTGCCAGAAGAATTGTCGATGACAGGTACTCCCAATAACTTTCCTTCAGTGTATGAAGGTGGACCAGACACTAGCACAGCTAAAGTCTCTGAGGTACTTCCAGGTTCACTGCCCAAGACATCTTTGAGCAACTTTCCATCCCAGTGTAAGGCAGCGTACTGTGGGGGGGTTTCACAAAACTTGGACATGTGACTCTGGCTGATATTATACCTGGACAGCATTCTGTTGCGACGTGTTGTTGAGGTTGAGATGACGAAGTTATCCAGATCAGCCCCTCCAGCTTTCAAGGTGGCAGAAACCATGGCAGTAACTTGATTGTCTGATAAACCAAGACGATCAGCTGTATTGCAGATGACATCACATTCCATGACCTTCCTTGGAAACGTCAAAGTCACACTAGTCACAGTGTCTTGATGGTGAGAACATCCAGGACGAGGCTGATGGTAATCCATGTCCTCTGTGTTAGCGTTGTTGTCAGTTGAGTCACCCCAGGTAATGTCATCCACATGAACAACTGCCTCTTGTTCTGCTGCAGCTGTAAAATAGTACAACATGTTAAGACAGTAATTGTTAAGTACATGCTAAATATCGCAATGGAGTAAAACTTAAAACTTTTTGTAACGTTCAAAGTAATTAGTTTTACCTTGTTCTTGTCTATGCTGCAGTCTTTCATTCCTCGCTGCTGCTGCAGGGATCTTGTCTCAAAAATCTTGTCATGACCAGACATATGACCTTTCCTCTCAGTCTTTTGGTCTTCGTAGAACCTGATATCCTCATCTTTCTTCTCTCTGGATAACAGTCTGTTGTTCTGTATTTCCTGGATTGCATCTGGAGCTCCTATATCGAACAGGCTGTCTAAGTCCAGCACAAATGCTCCTCTTTTTCCTCCAGGGTTACTTGCTCTTCCTTTGCTTTTCACTAGAGCACGATGTTTCTTATGTAGTTTCATGAAGAGCTTCATTGCGTTGTACTTGGTCATTGTCTTGATCCTAGCCATCTGCCAGAATGGGATGATAGATTCAACTGTTTCATATGCAAGGTCTTGAACCATGGGCCTCCCTGCATTTTCCGGTAAATTCTGAAGATTAAGGAAATACTGGAACGCCTGTCTGTTGGTGGGAAGCTGGGAACCACTGATAAAAGCTGAAGGGTATCCAACCAGGAAAGTTTCAGTGAGAGATCTGGTAGATGGCCCAGTTGACACCTGCCTGTGGACAGTACGTGGAGGTTCTGAGATATCAACTGTGCGCCCACGGAGCTCCCTCAGCTCCTTGCTTAATGCCATTGTGAAGTTGTAACTTGTAGATGGTTTTCTAGATTCTGATTGAGTTTCTGTTGTTTCCTGAAAAATGATAGATAATTATTATTATTATTATTATTATTATTATTATTATTATTTACTAGTTTTATGCTCTTTCATTTGATACCTAATTTGTTGCTCTATCTTGTTTAGATCAAAAGTTAAAGTGCAAAACATAATTCAAGGGACCCCGGAATTGGCGCTTTGGCCGATTTCAAGGCAGAAAATTTAAAGCTCCATGCGGCAATGCTTGCCAACATCCTAGGTCAAAATAGTTGTGATTTTCGGCTTTCTCAGGTCAAAAAGCATGGTAAAATGTACAGAAATCTATGAAAATAAGAAAAAGTTGATTTTTGAACAGGCCTATACTCACATGTTACATTTCATGGCAAGTCATCCAAAAACAAGCTTTTTCCGAACGGAGTCCTCAAGGCTCTGTTTTCTGACCAACTCTGTTCAACTTATACATGCATGACATTCCAACACCCATAAATAACAAGCTTACCTTATCATCATATGCAGATGATATCACTCTAACATCCACCCAGACTCCGTACTCATTCGTCAGCCAGACTCCGTATCATTCGTCAGCCAGACTCTGTACTGAGCGGACGCATTTCCTGAGCTCTCTGATATTGCTTCAACTTTTGGATATTGCCAATAACTTTACTTTTGGAAAGTTCTGAATTTTATATACTTGCGTTTATATTCACATTGTTATAGTTAAGTAATTGAATATTAGTGGTTTTTAGCGATTTAGAAGTTTTCATAGCGTGCCGGCTTAATTTAACTTAAACTTGTGACGGTTATAAACGTTAACTACTTTAACTTGCGCGATGCCGTTGCAGAAAGCGTCGTGTGTTAGGTGTGGGGTAAATCGGTGGTATACGGATTTTAAGGATTATAACGGCGGCCCTATGGCGATTACCGAGAGATCGGTTTGTTCCTTTTGTGATTTAAGGGAGGAAATAGTTGACATAAAACGTAGTGTACGTGAGGTAACGGAAAGACTTGCAACGCTTGATGAGGGCAGGGGTAGGGCTACAGTTGACGAAAGCCGAACCAATACTAACGTTGAAGATGTAGTAATTTGAAGGGTGAGCTGCGTAACCTAGTTTCTAGTTTAGGTAGCTTCTAGCTTCTCGGGAAGGTTAGATAGAGTTGAGGAAAGGGTTAAGGTTGGTCCGAGATTAGTTGATGGGGAGGGATTTAGAGAAGTTAAGGGTGAAGCTAGGCCACGTACGTTAGGTGATAGGAATCCCCCCCATCGAGGTTTCGAACCCTTTCGCCCATTTGGATAGGGACGTGAACGATGTGGAAACTATTTTAATTGGGGACTCTTTAGTGCGCCATATGGATAAAGAGTTCGTTGACCGGAATCCAACCAAGAGGAGGAGGGTCTGTCTCCCAGGGGCCGGGGTTGACAGAATTAGAGACTACATAGGTAGGATTGATGTTGCCTCCCGTCACTCGATGTTGGTGACGATGGTAGGGGGCAACGACTCGTATAGAGCCGATACGAGAGTGCCTGACCTTTTGGAGAGATATAGGGGGTTAATTAGGTCCCTGAAGGCGAGGTCAGATATGTCTTTAGTTCTAGGTATTACCCCTAGGCACGGTTTGGGTCTTAGGATTACATCAAAAACAATATTTTTGAATACTAAATTAGAAAAGATTTGTGCTGAGGAAAATGTACCCTTCGTAAAGCTGTGGTCAGAATTCAGTGATCCTAGCCATTTTATTAAAGATGGGGGTGCATTTCAATGAAATAGGTATTGCTAGGCTAGGTAGGTTAATTGACGAAAACGTTCGAAAGCTGTATAGGTCGAAGCCTTCTTTAAAGTTATGGGTCTGGGAAACGCGGTCCCGACGTGAAAAATAGTTTAAAAAGCCGACCCATGGTAAAAATAACTTAAACGTCTTTTATTGTAATGCGCGTAGTATTAGAAATAAATTAAACGAATTTAAGGCGATAATTTATTCCAGCAACTACGATATAGTTGCTATTACTGAAACGTGGTTAAATACCTTGACTCGGGACTTGTTGGGGGAACTTGATATACTCGGTTTTAAACTCTTTACTAATGATAAGTTACATAGGATTGGTGGCCCCGTTTTGCTGTACATTCGTAATTCCCTTAGGGCTATCGAGGTTAAGATAGATTTCCCGGCAACAATTAATGCGATATGCGTTGAAGTTAGGGCGCGTAGTATTAGTTTTAATTTGTTGTTGTTTATAGACCTCCCGTTCAACCCCTCTATACCGATACTAGATTTTACTCACTTCTTGGTAACTTTATTGATAATCGGAATAGTATAATTGTCAGAGACTTTAACTGCCCTAATGTTAATTACGAGACTTTTACTGGTAATGAAGAGGGTTTGAGACTGGTTGAGTTCATGGAAGATAATATTTTACGGCAGATGGTTACCGAACCAACCTGTGGTGACAATATTTTAGATGTGGTGATGATGAACGGCGAAAATATAGTCGAAGGTTTAGAAGTAGGCGAGAGTTTAGGATGTAGTGATCATCAAATTATTAGGTTTAAGCTATTGATAGAAAACACTAATGATAATAACGTAATAGAAATCCCTGATTTTCGGAGGGCCAATTTTGATAGATTTGCGGATAGGTTGAGAGTAGTGGACTGGGATAACTTATTTATGGGTAATGACACTAATTTGCATTTAAAGATAGTTTCTTGAATATCGAAAGGGAGTTTATTCCTCGTAGGCCCAAGCACGCTAGATATCATGGTAGGCCCAAGTGGTGGACTGGGGAAATAGGCGAGTTCATAAACAAGCGTAACAGAGCGTATAGACTTAATAAGCACAATGGCAAGGTTGCTAACGTTAATTGATATATCGAGCTTCGACATCAGGTTAAAAGATCAGTTCGGAATGCTAAGCGTAATTTAGAGATACTTATAGCTGCGGATAGTAAACATAACTCAAAAAAGTAAGCCCAAAAATCGTAAGCCGATAAAAGATAATATAGGCCATCTCGTGGACGCTAATGGCGCTTTGGCTTTCGACGCTCAGGCGATGGCGGTTATTTTTAATAACTTTTTTGCAACAGTTTTTATCGTAGAAGACGTCAATAATGTCCCCGATGTGGACGATATCGTTCCATTTAGCAGCGAGACTATTTTGGATGAAATAACTGTTTACGAGGGTGAGATTGCGCATTATATCGATAGGCTAAAAGTTAGCAAGGCTCCAGGCTCTGACGCTTTTTATCCTAGACATCTGAAAGATTTGAAGGACGTTATCGTAGGCCCCTCAACGAAGATTTTATAAGTCACTGGAAACGGGGACTATTCCTGAAGCCTTCAAATTAACTAACGTCACGCCCATTTTTAAAAAAGGCAACCGCACAGTAGCTAGCAATTATAGGCCCATTAGCTTAACGTCAATTGGCGGTAAACTTTTGGAATCCGTAGTTACGGATCGTATCATCGATCACTTAGAAAGTCGCGATTTGATCAATAGTAGTCAGCATGGGTTTCGACGCTATAGATCTTGTTTAACTAATTTGTTAGAATTTTATAACGAAATAGTGCGCGAATACGATAGGCATAAAGCGGCTGACGTTATCTATTTAGATTTTAAAACGCGTTGGATACAGTTCCGCATAGAAGATTAATTGCGAAGGTGAAAGCGCACGGTATACGCGGTCAGGTAGCTAACTGGTTAGAGGAATGGCTTCGTGCTAGGAGACAGAGGGTCGTTGTTAATGGTAGTGAATCGGGGTGGTTGGATGTAAGTAGCGGTGTCTCACAGGGTTCAGTGTTAGGCCCATTGCTATTCGTAATCTACATTAACGACATAGATGTAGAACTGACTAGCAACGTGTCAAAATTCGCAGACGATACTAAAATAGGCGGTAAGGTTGTTAACGAGGACGATAGAAATAGGCTCCAAAACGATTTAAATAGGATTATGGAGTGGACGGATAAGTAGCAGATGAAATTTAACGTTGACAAATGTAAAGTTTTGCATATAGGTTCTCGTAACAATACACGTACACGATGGATTTTAGAGAGTTAGCGAGCGTTGCGAAGAAGTAGATTTAGGCGTACGCGTTTCTAAGGATTTAAAAGTTAGGAACAAGTGCCTGGAGTCTTGCGCAAAAGCTAATAGGATGTTAGACTTCATAGCGTGTAATTTCCAATTTAAATCGAAGAATATTATATTGTCCCTTTACAAGTCCCTAGTCAGGCCTCATTTAGAATATGCCGTTCAGTTTTGGTGCCCGTATTTGCGTAAGGATATTGATAGGTTAGAAAGGGTTCAGCGTCGCGCCACGAAACTAATTCCGTCATTGCGCAACAAGTCTTACGAAGATAGGATTAAAGAGTTAGACTTGCATTCACTCGAAACTAGGAGATTAAGGCGAGAGCTTATTGAAGTTTTCAAAATCGTTAATAAAATCGATAATAATGTAAATTTTGATAAACTATTCACTTTCGATAATAGCAATACTCGTAATAAAGGATTTAAGTTGCGTGGCAGACGTTTCATTACTAATATCGCTAAAAACTTCTTTACGTTTAAAGTAATTGATAAATGGAATAATCTTCCCTCGTCAGTCATGAACTCTACCAGCGTTAATGTGTTTAAGAACCGTTTAGATAGGCATTTTAAAAATATTAACGTTGTTTAATATAATAATAAAACAATTAGTAACAGGAGCTCTAGGGGTGGTGACATGCCAGCGTGTGATATGCCAGCAAAAAAATAAAAATAAATAATTAGACTAACACGAACTTAGATATAGCTCGTAGCGTAGACTAACCCACTTTTTGTTATTCTTTTTTTTTCCTCTCTCCTTATTTGCATGTCTGTAGCTCTCTTCATTGCATGTCTGTAGTTTGCATGGTATGATAGTGTTTGAGTTAAGAATATGTTGCATGGTTTGTAATGCCTTCTTATTTTACTTCTATTCATCTTCCACCCCTTTCCGGCAGAGTGGGCTGCACCCTTTACCTCTCTATGGAGTGGAGGACCGGTCTGCAAATGCTGGAAGTATTCTCTTCAACTATTTTTCTGACTTGTCGGCAGTGGCCGGCGAATGATGATGGTGTCTTTCTTCCTCTTTTTCTGAATGAATTATAACCCACGAGTGATAGATTTTGATACTTACTTAACCCCTTATTCTCTTCTTTTAACCCGTTACTTTCTTCTTTCTCTGGGATAACCTTAGAGTGGATCTTAGGGTCTTTGTTAGCCTTAGCTTCTGGAGATCTGTAGGACAACATCGACACCGCTACAAATAACCTACAAACATACATAAACAGTATACATGACTGGTTCACACACAATAGACTCAAAGTAGCGCCCACAGCTTACACTAAACAACACCAACATTCCACACACTCACAGGACCAAAATACTTGGGGTCACATACAACACATAATTATCTTTTGCAAACCACATTCAGGGCATTAAAAACAAATGTACGTCATGACTTAACACGCTTAGGGTACTAACAGGCACAAACTATGGACACCAGCAGGAAACAACATCACTCATATACAAACAATAAATTCGCTCAGTTATGGACTATGCTAACCCATGCTGGGCACCCATTATCTCAAACACACATAAACACCTTACAGACAATACAAAACAACGCACTTCGTATCATTGCAGGATGCACTCAAACAACACCAATAGAACACCTGCACACAGAAACAAAAATACTGAAAGTTAGGGATCATTTAGACATGAGGGGGAACACAATTCATGGCAGCAGCGACAACTAACCTACAACACCCTTGCCACTATATGTACAAATCATGCACCGACACCTCGCACCATTAAGGTAACACCAGAGAGACATTATAACTAAATACCCGATTCCATACGACGCCCCACAGACATCACACACACACACACCTGTCACACACACACACACCAGTGGTGGGCACCGTTAACCAAAAAGTTAACTTCGATAACGATAATCCGTTAACCCCAATTTTTAACTCCGATAACGATAATCCGATAATTTTACTACAAAGTTAACGGAAGTTAACGATAATCCGTTAACGATAACTATTTCTTTACTAACATTTAAAAAAAATCAAGGAAAAAAGCTTTAAAACCCATAGAAAATGTTTATTTATGCAAAATCCAACAATAAATAGGTATTTAACTGTATTTTTATCAAGTATTGCAACTTTTTTGCTTAATAACTTTTTTTTTTATTTTTAATAAAAAATGTACTGATTACATGTTTTGAAACCCTTGTAACCACTAACCATTAACTAAATTTTAATTTACCAGAGAATTATTATGGCGGGAACTGAAAGGTAAAATTAAATTTTAGGCACATTTATTAAAGACTATGACACAATGTGCTGGTTGCCCTTCAGAAAGACCAACTTCTCAAAGTTAGGCCCAACTGCCAGTCTTGACCTCTTGGGCCTCAGGATGTCCTTGCCGAGAGAGAAGAGCCGTTCCACTGCGGCAGATGACGGAATTGGCAGACTGAAGTTATGGCGGTTTGAATTCATTCGCGGAGCGGTGATCTTCCGTGAATGACTCCTCGCAGTTAACGTGTTAACGGACTTTAACAGACTAAATATCGAGTTATCGGAAGTTAACTGATCCGATAACGATAACTGGAAATTAACTTCCGTTAATAGTCCGTTAAAAAAAGTTAACTTCGTTAATTAACTGTTATCGGATTAACGCTTTAGTGCCCAACACTGACACACACACACACACACACAACCACACACACACACCTAACCCACTAAGCACTGACACGACTCGGTCCGAATGCGGTCCTAGGTGCGAAGCCGCCACCCATTAACAGGTCAGAGATCAGCCTGAGCAGATCGGATCGAGTTAACTTAGTACGATTCCGATGTGGACATCACCCCAACTTACAGACATATAAACACAGACTAGACAACTCCACAGACGACACCTGCCACCTGTGCCACGACACACTACAAACAATTGAACACATTATGACAGACTGTACCACTCTAGCACAACAACGAACACAACACAACATCACTAGTGCGCTGAACCTCTGGTCCACTCCGGAGAGGGCGATTGGTTACCTGCGTGCCGCTGGCTTGCTCGATCAGGGTGGGCTGATCGGCTAAACAACAACAACAACTTCTTTCCCCTTACTCTCTTACTTTCTTTATATTTATATAAATATAACCAGTAACATATAATAATATATATATATATATTATATATATATATATATATATATATATATATATATATCATGTGAATGATGGGGGAAGGTAGAGGGAGGGGAATGGGGAGGCTCGGAGAGGGAAAGGTATGTTCCAACTCAGTTGGCTCAACCGAGATTATTATTTTCTAGTTATTAGTTGTATCTTACCAACTTGAAGTGAAATATTTGAAAGATTTGTATACAATACACTAATCAAATTCTTAGCTAAATACGACGTCATAACAAAAACCCAATTGGGGTTTATTGAAGACACTATCAACAAAAGACGCTGTTAACACGCTATTGGAAAGTATCTATACAAGTCTAAAGTATAAAAAACACACAATATTAGTTTTCCTTGACCTGTCGAAAGCCTTTGATACGCTCTCACATGATATCTTACTTGACAAATTAAATACATATGGCATGAGGGAAAATATGCTAAATTGGTTTTAGTCATATCTCTCTAATCGTCACCAGTATGTTAAAGTAAATGATATTTCATCAGAATATGCTATATTGGAAAATGGGGTTCCACAAGAGTAGTATAGCCGAAAAAGGTTAGAGTGCAGGAATGTTGCAAGTGATTACGTAATGTTGCAAAGGGGGTGGGGGTGTTGCAAAGGGGGTGGGGGTGTTGCAAAAAAATAAAAAAAATAAAAAAAAATAAAAAAAATACCCCTTGCCAACCGGGGTTGCAAGGGGCATGCAACTTGGAGGCGGAGTTCTCCCCCAAGCTATTCCCCCCAAAGGGCCAGAAAGGAGGAGAGAAAGGAGGAGAGGTGTTCACCTGGCAGGAGCCAAGTGCATATTAAGACTTCAGCCGAGTAGGCGTTGTTTTATAGGCTCCTAATCAGCCAGTTGGCTTAGAAGACGTAAATGGCTTGAGTTGCCAGATAGCGCCATATATTCAGTTGCCAGATACCACATAGAAGGCGTAAGTGGCTTGAGTTGCCAGATAGCGCCATGTATTCAGTTTGTGCTATATATTTAATTCTAATCGAAGACTGAGTTGCCAGATACCATTGTATACATTATTATAGACTCCTAATCAGCCAGTTGGCTTAGAAGACGTAAATGGCTTGAGTTGCCAGATACCACTTTTTAGCGATATCATTGTATACATTATTATAGACTCCTAATCAGCCAGTTGGCTTAGAAGACGTAAATGGCTTGAGTTGCCAGATACCACTTTTTAGCATTATTATTGCCAGATACCACTTTTTAGCATTGCCAGATACCATTGCATACATTATTATAGACTCCTAATCAGCAGTTTGGCTTAGAAGACGTAAATGGCTTGAGTTGCCAGATACCACTTTTTAGCATTATTATGGTGAGTTGTCTCTGAACAATTAAAAGATTTCGTGCCATGTATTCAGTTGCCAGATACCACTTTTTAGTGATACCATTGTATACATTTAGAATTCCGCTAGTAGGTTTAGAAGGCGTAACATGTTATAATTAGAATTAAGTAAAACAACATTGCATCATTCTTTTTATTATAAATATATAGAAAATAAATATACATTTCAATAATAATTGAGGAATATGCATATAATCAAAAAAAATATATAAACACAATTATGGAGATGGAGATATATACAAATAAATATACATTTCAATAATAATAGAAATATGCATATAATCATAACAGTACAGGAGAAATATCACGCAAAATATATAATTACATTTCACTTTTTTTTCAAAATACTAAACTCGCACTTAATCGAGTTTACAACTACATTTAATCGAGTTTACAACTACATCATTATTGCTCTGCATTACGCAGTATACGCGGTTTAATAATATTTCACCGCTTAAAGTATAGGGAAACCTGTATTCGATATGAAGGGCTTTCATATCGTTCAGTACTATTTTTGTTCCCACTTTACAAGCGGTTGGTAAATCATCTTTAAATACGTCTAGAATACAATCAAAAGCACGCACAAAGAGTTCATCTTTAGCTACATTATTAAACACAAGTTTATAAACACGCTTTTCCAATCGAGGGTTTATTTCTACCGACTCGAGCTTTTCAATCGTGAACTCACTCAACATAGCGGCAATTGAAATAATCTTCTAAATCGTTACGACAACTGCGCGTTATAAAAAGAAATAGTTCTTCAGGGTAAACGGTGTAGGTGAGCTCAGCCTTGTACCGATCAATTGCTTTGTACCAAAGTTCATGGTATTTCAAAGAGTCTAAACTTTTTAAATAAACGTCCAGCTCAAGACCATTCTCACCAGCCCTACACTCGGTAAACCCGTCGAGCAGAGCGGTGTATGCGTATTCAAGTACTGTATCAAAATAAAGCATATCCGTAACACGCGCGTCTAATATAGGTTTCAGCTTGCGGAATCTGACGATTTCAAACATTCTGTCGAGGATGAAACGGTTTCGCGTAGGAACAAGAGCGTTATTATCAGAAGCATTCTTCCACATTATATCAATGCACGGCCGATCGTTATTTATACACAACGTACATACAACGGCGTATGAGGGTGCGTCACTAATCTGCTCTCTTCTTGTACCTACGTTAGCAGGTATTTTATAACGATCTTCACTCCACTTCTCAACTATCACGAAGATTCTATTCATCTCCTCGACACTTAAATAAACCCGTTTGTTTGTTTGTCTACATTCCGTTTCCAGTACATAGCTAACGGTACCGGATTTACGCCTGAACACGCGCAACGATTTCGTCACGGACACATCGTACGAGGCGTTGAGAATGCTGCTCAAAGGAAGTTCCATCGTATTCGAGGAGCGCACGTCCACTCGGTTCAAGCTCTGAGATAACTATGAGCCGTGTGAGGCACGCAGGTAGGCAGGAACGGTTCGACGGGCTGACTCGATGATACGTGAATGGGGTTGTTCGATGATCCGCGAGTCGCACCGAATTGTTGTACATATTTGTTTTTCCGGTACAAGAATTAATTTTCACTACCAGACTACGCACCAGACAGTTTACCTCAGGATAAGAACTAGGCACATTTTATGTTTTACTAAACATCTTCACACTCCGGCGCACTATTTGAGAGGAACATATGCTCATATTTTTCCTTTCTGCCCATCAAACGATACTCGTCTCTAAAGTCTGTTAAAAACTCACGCAGGGCACTAGCCACAACCTCACTACGAACCTCATCATGATATACATTAATATAGTGATAAAAATACTTAAGATTGTCCATGATCACGAGATTCACATTTTCAGTCGTAGGGTATGAGTAATCGACATGGTGTAGCATGACGTAATACCGCTTGTCACACCACCCATCCGCAAGACTCATTATCCATACCTGCTGCTTCTCTTCTGCACGCGTTGTTTCTTTTACTTCACGGTATATGTGAGACTTTATAAAGTTTAGCTCTGCAGCATACTTCAGCACATCGTCTGTGCAACGAAAGCCTTCAACGGTCTCACCAGAACATCCGTAGAGTATTTGTACATCTTGGAACTTCGCACAATCCAATGTGTTTTTAAAAGAGGCATAGGAGGGGGAATAGGAAGTTTTTCGGTATCCACCACATCCTGGCACTTTGCTGAATACCATTTCATAAACGTTGTACAAGCAATATTAAAGGTAGCCATTTGAATACACGTCTGATCTTTTCTTCTGAATACACGTCTGATCTCTCGGGCTTACTGCAGTCGACTGACCACGCAGGGACTCCCAGATAGTAGCATGACTCACGGTCTTACAGTGGGCGGAGCTTAGAACTTTCACCTGCACACACACACACACACACACACACAAAGGAGAAAGTGAAACGCTAATTGAAACATGATTTATTTAATAAACGAGATATTCAAGTTATATATATATTTACAAATACGATTTAATAAACGAGATATTCAAGTTATATATATATTTACAAATACGTGTAATAAATCAATAGATACGATTATATACAAGACAAATACGTGTCAGTTAACAATAGAAGCATCAAACGTTATGGTATCCAAAGGGTACGGTATCATAGGTACCAGGTAACTGGTAACGTTTCCTATAGGTGTTACGGCACACCTTCGTACCCCTAAGTTCCTTCACGCCCCCCAGCTTCTGCGCCCGAAAATTGTGGGTGCCTACAATTAGTTGGGGAGGTCGTTCGCCCTCATCATCGTCCAAACACACTAGATCCTTCAACGATTCAAAGTTAACAACCCGCCGATTCGCATGGTTGAGCGTAATACCCTTTGCCTTCACGATATATTTCATTTCCTCCCCCCCCTGACCCGTACCCCATAAGTTTTAGGTCCTGTTGAGACAAAAGAGTCGGCGTATGCGTTGTCCCCATACTCATCCTTGATCTCATCAGTGAGCTCGCCGAGGAACTCCCCAATAGCGGGCATGTATTCACCCTCCCTCTCTGTGAATATCACGCTATCTGTATCGGCATACAATACTCTCCGCCCAAGAGAATGCAATAGACCCCAAAGTTTTATACGGGCGTAGGCTGTTGTGAAGCTGGCCACAGGTATGTTTGTAACCCTTGAGGTATCTGTGGCCAATTCAGTGTTGTTGTACTTTATTATGTAAGTATTACCTACATTCACGATCTCCATGACCTCTTTATCGGGAGCATTGGCATAATCCCAGACATCGCTATAACTTTGTGCCAAATGAATGTTCCCTTTGCCGGTATTCTGCGCAAATTTTCCCCATAGACTGTTTAGACACAACTTTGCACTAAAGCGCTTGCCAGGATTCTTTCAATTTGGACACGATCAAGTTGTATACCTTCGCGGTCGCGGTAACGTTGAATATAGGCAGACTTTTCATCTTCGGTATCAACTCCTCGCGGATACCCTGATGCCTCAACCTTATCCTTCAAAAAGGCGTTTATATATGGTGTGAAAAGGTTGGGTAGCTTCTGAAACCTCCACACCTCATGTATCTTCAGTATTCTATAACCATGGCGTACGGCTAGGGCCAGCTCAGGACTTGTATATACGCCTCTGATCTTACGCTGGTGGGGTATATGGTTACAATCGCCGTTATCCTCTTCCGCGCACTTCACGCACAGGGGAAACATGAGCTTGTCGTCGATAACGACAGGTAAGATTGGCATCCATAAATTGCGTGGGGGGAGTACGTCTACGAAAGAGAGCCCAAAGTAACGATCATTCAAATTTTTGAAAATTCATTGATGGAGGCAGGTTAGGTCCCACCAGTTTCTCAGGAGCGCCCACGGGGTACGGATTGTTCTTCATCACGTATGGGTATAAAGAACAGAAATCGTAGTAATGGAGCTTCACACCCTCCGTAGGTGGAAAGTATAGTCTGAATGGATTTGTACGTCCTCCAAACAAGCTATCACCACATTTGAGAGGATCCAGCACCATTGAACGCTTGATCGTGTTTATTTCCTCACGGTACACCTCGTCTGTCTCCATCCGTGCATCATATTCATGCTCCCACAAGACTTTGTGAGTGAACTGTGATCCTATAAGTTGATCGCGGGTGCGGGTCCATGCAAGACAGTCGGCAGGAGATCTACCGTGGATATCTCCGGCGATTCCGCACTCAGGACGGGGGCATCCATGCCACCAGCATCCGTTAAAGGAGTACACAGTCTTCACACCAGTGACACGGTTTTCACTTAACCCATCAACCCAAAAAACACGTCCATTAATCTTAATGGGTACTTCACCCGTGTTGCGGGCGTGCTTTATGTATACACCTGTCTGTTGCTGTAGGTGTATGAGCCAGTAAATAGCCTTGTGTCCGTAACTGCGGGGTTTTTCGGTGAATAATGGCTAAGGTGTCTTTAGGCATGAAGTTATTCTTGAACACCGTAAAACATAATGATGCGATGGTGGTTGCGACTTGCAGTGGATCGCATTTGAAACGGGCTATGTACATCCTTCTAAAGGCCTGGAAACATACTCTAAGCACGCGCACATCATTCACGCAATAACGCTCACATTCATCAGCTATATTATAAGGTTACTTTCATTAAAACTGTTGTAGTATCGATCAAAGTCTTCACGTTCATCCATACAGTCAAAATAATGTTTGGGTGGTGGTGGGCCTACGTAGTTTAAAGTCTCGCTGGTGAGGAAAGTGTAAGGGAAGTATCCTTTGGAAACTTCAGCTGCTACTCCCATCACCTTGGGTAGCTTTGCTAATTTACAAGGTGTGAATAATAAAGTATCTTTAAATTGTACATTGCCTCTTATTGCATCTGTATTAATTTGTTGCCTCTTTTCAATGGATCACCTGTAAATATCTCAGAGGATTCGTGTTCAAGCAACTCCTTATAAAGGAACTGCGTGTCAAACTTTGCCCCGTTATGGGCGAGAATATACAGTCATTTTTTTGAACTTGTCGGCTAACTTGACAATATAGGACACAAATAGTTTCACAGGACTATCGCGGACATTCGTTTTAAAAACGTTTGTCCGTTTACCGCATTTGGGGCACTCGTCACATTCGATACCCATACACTCATCACAGATGGTCTGGCTCACAAGTAAATGTGGAATTACCTCTTTGGTTTCAGCGTTCGTATATGTTTCTATATCGTAGTATACAGTTATACAAGGGTTATTTTTAGGCTTAGCATCTTTCATATAACATACATGCTTTACTCCATCCGCCTTATATTCCTCCTGGCATGTAGGACAGTGAATTACGTCACACTTGTGCTTAAATTTTCCCCAATTATCCATTGTGTGAAACATACCACATTCACAGATTCTCATTTTCATGCACGTGCCAATTGATTTATGGAAATCAAAACAGCTATTATTGAAAAATGTGCGTCTACACACATCACAGTCTCTCTTCTCAGCGTCAACTACACGGCTTTCATATTTGGTGCTTTTACACTGCTCACATACCAAGTGACATTCTTTACAATGTCTCACAATATCATCCGCAAACTCGAGGCACCCCTTACACAAATCATGATGTCTCCCATATTTTCGACTTTTGTCATAACTCGCGTAAAGCCACCTAATATTACGGATGGGGAGATACGTTGTCCCTGACAATCCTAAAATAAGTAGGGGTCTTGTACGATCTCTCACACAGCTTTTAAAAACATACACAGTCCTACGACGATCATCCAGCCCAAATACAACTATACGGACATTCATTTCCTGTTCTACCCTCCTCAACTCTTCAGGACCCATATTATAGTCAAATTCAAGTTCACAGTCTACAGCTAGTTTACGGGCACGCTCCACGACCGTAGGCAACCAAATTGTTGGGGCCTGTGTATTTTGTACAGTAAACATACGTGCTAAGAGTACTGCTATAAAGCCGCAACCACGATCGACGTTTATATGCTTTCGGTAAATAGTCGGAGAATTGAAGTTAAGAGTATACGGTATGGCACTATGACCCGCAACACGGAATACACGATCAATATTTACCGTGCAGTTGTCCATATTAAAGGCTACAATACTTTGGGCGGCTTGCATTATACGTCCTAATATATATTCTACATCTTCAGCCGCGAAACGTCTAAATGGCACTATCACCCAATAATCGTCTAAATCACCGTCATCTGACCCGAATCCAAAGGACAGACTCGTCCTGACTTTACGCTCGTCGCGATTCTGAAGAGCAAACTCTACAATACGCTGTACAACCCGGCGTAGCCCGCGCTCAATTCCATTGCTATACATGGCTCTAGGGTCGACCCTGACTCTATACCGATTTCTAGTCAAGGCTGGGGTGGGGGCTGCGGAGCGCACCAACTCGAACGTTATAACATCCTCAACAGAACGGGTGGCATCCTGTGGCGGATGAATTAGGGGATATATTAGCGGAAGGTGCTGCTGGGGGGCTTGTTGCGTAGGAGGTTGAGGGTTGGGGATCTATTATTGTAGACTTAACAGAACGGGGGGCAACTGTGGCGGATGAATAAGGGGATATATTAGCGGGAGGTGCTGCTGCGGGGGTTGTTGCGTAAGAGATTGAGGTTTGGGGATCTATTACCGCTGCAACAGGCGCGTATTTCGGTCGCTTTATACCTGACGTGGGGTTCTCGTACCTCCGCTTTGGACGTGCTACCGGTATCGCTGGTGAGGGTTCGTTGGCCGGGGAGGAGATCACAACTACACTGTCGTCGAGGTCATCCGTAATGTCAATGATGGGGTGCTCTACCTCATCGTCATTCACGGTTCTGTGGGAGAAGAAAGCAAAATATAAGGAACAGCACTCAAAATTTGTAATATTTTGTAAATGACCCACTTAGGAGTGTGACGTGTTAGAAATGGACTCTGTAGAAAAATTCAGATTCACGAGCCCATCAACATGTATTATATCTGGACCTACAGGATGTGGTAAAACTGTGTTTATGCTTAAAATCATTAAAGAAAAGGGAGAGATGTTCTCGAAATTTGTGCATAAAGTTATATAGTGCTATTCGACGTATCAATCAGTGTTCAACGAGTACCAGGATGATATTTTGTTCCACAAAGGCGTATATGATGTTAATTCGTTAAAGGGAAATGAACATACAATCATTGTAATTGACGATCTCATGTTGGAGATGGAAGAAACGTTTGCCGAGACATTTACAGTATTCTCCCACCATCTTAACATAAGCGTGTTCTTCATCAATCAGAATCTATTTTTCAAAAATAGATACATGCGCGATGTGTCGTTAAATACGCAATATCTAGTCTTATTCGCGCAACGTAGAGATGTATCACAAATTGGGGTATTAGCCAATCAAATGTTCCCGAATCAGCGTAAGTAGTTTTTGGAAGTTTATAAAGAAGCTACAAGCACGCGTTACGGATATTTGCTTTGCGACCTTCATCCGCGAAACACGTTTAGAGTGCTTCTGCGAACGAATATATTTCCAAACGAGCCTGAAACGGTGTATATTCCAGAATGACAAAGAGACTAAAGAAATACTGTGAATTAATAAAAATCTATCATCGACTGCCCCGGGCAATGCAGCAGATGTTTATTAAAAATATCGACGCCTACTTTTTAAAATGCATCTGTGAAATCTGTCTTAACGTTATAAATTGCAATGTATCAATAAAAACCCCTCAGAAGGCTCGCCTACGCCGCTACAAGAACATAATACGTGCACTCGCTCGTAAAAGTCAAACTGTAGCGAAGAAAAAACGAATTATTGTACAAACAGGAGGGTCATTTCTCCCCATCTTATTTTCAGTTTTGGGTCCTTTACTGACTAGATTAATATAATGAAAAAAGTGGTAGTGATTCCCCACGAGGTGTACGCTTCACTGCAAAGGAATCCAGACACGGATCTAGATCCCCGTAAAAGCAGACTTAAAAGAATGGAAAGCGAATTGCTAGCCCTATTAAACAGTGAAAAAACACCTGATGAGAAAAGAATCTTATACCAAGAAGCTCTGCAGAAATTTCTCCTCGAGTACGAAAATTATAAGAGCCCTACAGAAATTCCTTTGGTTATTAGGCACAGCACGGGGGACGATGGACATGGCGACATAGGATCTGAGCCCGACGATACAGCTGACCAACCAAAAAGATTAGACCACACAACATATCGAACATGTATTAAAAAGCACCCTCCCACATACATTGATGAGTAAAGGCTTAAGTCTTTATAATCTATTGAATGAGGATCCAGCCATACAATGGACCGATACAGGCGAGATCATTGTGGAAGGATCAAAGGTACAGGGATCGAATATCGTAGACATTGTCCATGATCTGGTGAGAAAGTGGGATAGGCCATCACCATCAGGATGGAAGCATATTAAAGCAAGACTACAACAAATAAATGTCCCTAAAACGTTGATAGGAAATCTGAACAGGTTAAAAGACTTGGAACATGCAACGCATGTGACACAATTGAAGGAGCCGTCACCCCCGGCGGTAACACCTTTGAAGAGGAGCAAGAAGAGGTTAAACCAACCCTAACGCTATTATGACATTTCTAACCCATCCTCTTACGGCGGCGTAGATAGACTGTACAGAAGTGTTTACGGAGTAGGAAAAAAAGATGTTGAAAGATTTTTGAGGGAGCAGGACGCTTATACGCTTCATAAGCCTGTGAGAAAAAGGTTTAAAACAGCCAAGACAACGGCTTCCTCGATTGATTCTATTTGGCAAGCAGATTTAACAGACATGCAAAGATATTCTGTGTATAACGATGGTTACCGCTACATTCTATTCATAATAGACGTATTCTCTAGATATCTGTGGCTAGTTCCTCTGAAAAATAAATCACCTGAAACAGTTGCTAAAGCCACCAAAACGCTAATGTTAAAAGAAAACAGGGTTCCTGGCTATTTTTGTACGGATATGGGGAAGGAATTTATAGGCCGTGCTTTTCAGAACATGTTGACAGAGTTTAATATCAGCTATTACACAACCAATTCTATACATAAGGCTTCTTTAGCTGAAAGAGTTCAGCGCACCATAAAGGAACGCATGCACCGTTATTTTACACATAAAAACACATACAGATTTCTAGACATTCTGGAATCATTGGCATCATCCTACAACCGCTCACACCATCGCACGATTGGGACAACACCTAACGAAGTTTTAGAAAGAGGTACGCTCCCGAGAAGAGATGGATCACCAACACCACCACACTCGGCGCGCTTCAAAATCAATGATTATGTAAGGCTGTCGCGTTCGGGGAATAAATTCGCAAAGGGTTTTGAGCAAGGATGGACACGCGAGATTTTTAAAGTTAGGGCTATGAGACCTAAAGGTGAGATAATGATGTATTACATTGAAGATTTGAATGGGGAAGAAATCTCAGGAGGTTTTTACCGCGAGGAATTGCAGAAAGTTGCGTTTAATTTAGGAAAAAATGTGTTTAAAATTGAGAAAATTTTAGGAAGCAAAGGTTCAGGAAAGAGAAAAATGTACCTGGTGAAATGGCTAGGGTACCCAGAAAGCTTCAACACCTATATAAAAGCTGATGCAATAATGAAGCTTAAATAGTATGCAACATGGCTCCTAACCATTTCTACGTCACACTCCCGTCCTCCTCGTCCCTGTCTGTACACCCTAACAACACACTAGCCAACTTTGTAACAGAGCTCCACGGGCACATTGAATTGGGTCGTGATTCGTATGAGGTGGGGATATGCGAAATTCAGCTGGACACCATCTTTTTAAATATTGAACATAAAGAAACCGTTTTTACGATTCTTAGAGACATTGACGAGTGTGAAAAAGCTGGGGTAGCTATGGATGAAACTATGCGTATCGCTCGGACTAAGGTTGCACGGTATTACAGTACAGAAGTAAGACTAGGACCGGGTCAATATGGTTCGGCCGAGGATGTTGTGTGAGGCTTAAACGTAAGTTTAAGAAACTCAAACCTTACGAATGATTTAGTATACGAAATCGTAAACAACCCTGCACATACACTAATCCTAAAATCAAAGACTAACAGACGTATTAAAGACCATAGAAAGTTCCAAATTCTAACCAATGGCCGATATAGCGCAGTCTTCCAAAGAGACACATTTCACGAGACACAGCATGACTTGTCCAGATTAATGTATCAATTGAAGATGGAGAAATTGGCTGAAAGGTCCCCAGACATGTGCTATATTTACAGTAATATAGTGGAGCACCAGTTTGTTGGGGATACCCAGGCACGCCTGCTGCGCATTGCTCACATCCCCAACCATAGAGGAAGGAGTTTGAGTATTACATATGACAGACCCCATTATGTGAATGTCGCAACTAATTTAATAACCAATATCTCAATATATATAAGAACGATTGAGGGTGAAAACTTCCCATTGGTAACGGGAGCTTAACAGTGAAGCTACACTTTCGACGCACTGAGTTATAATGGATAGAAAGCCTTTCACCGTCTATCGAGGGGTGAGATACCAGCGCGGTAGTGGACTTGGATCCATTTTTTCATCCATACTACGTACGGCTGTTCCTTTGCTGAAGAGGGGTGCCAGATACCTTGGAAGGAAAGCGCTACAATCAGGCCTTAACACTGCAGAAGACATATTGGCCGGGGCTAAACCTAAAGAAGCTCTAAAAAAACATTTAAAGCGTACACGGGACGAAATCATCAAAGATGCAAAGAGAAAAATGCGTGGTGGCGGGAAGAAGAAGAAGAGGGCTCCCCGGAAGAAGAAGGGGTCACGTGGTATTAAACGTAAAAGGCTATCAAAAAAGAAGTGCTGTAAGCGAATGAAACCTATGGTTGACCACTTTTTTGACTGATATAAGCTAAGGACATTGATCTCATGAATCATAGTTTGTTTACCACTTGTCGAGAGAGGAGTCACTATTTCGCCATGGCACGCTTCATCCACCCATGTAGTTCACAATGCTGTAAATCGGAGCTGTCCCTTTTTGAGCTGCCTCCAACCCAAGTTTCTATTGAGCACAGTGACTTTATTACAATTAACCCTTTAAACACAATTAGTTCCCCGAGTGCACCTATAGAATTCGTGATACCCAGCTCAGGCCCTTACTTTTTTGATCCAAGCTGTGTGCACATGTACGCTAAGCTACGTATAGCCCATTCTGATGGAACGGTCTGCGATGACAAATATGCTGTATACCCTGAAACAAACTTTCTGCACTCCATATTCAACCAGTGTGACGTATATTTAAATCAGACCAACATATCGGCAGGCACGGGGTACTATCATCTACGAGCCTATCTGGAAAATGTCCTCAACTTTTCCAAAGAAGCGAAGGCTACCTTTTTAAGTGCCGAGGGATATTATCAAACTAAAGATGAAAATAGTATAAAGGACAAATTTAAAAATTCTAAAAAGAAAATATACGAGTGTTTTGGACGGTTGCACACAGATTTCACTTTCCAGGAGAAGTTGCTTGTCAACGGGGTGGATATGAAAATAAAGCTCACCCGCACGAGTCCTGAGATCTGCTTAAATCTGGATGCTGATCAAGAAGAGGGTGCAAAGCCCGTTGTGGTTCACATTATGGACACATACCTCCGCGTACGGCGAGTGAAATTAAGTTCACCAAAACAACTAGAAATTGAGAAAAATTTACTAAACGCTACAGTGAAATATCCTATTAACAGAGTGCAAATCAAACTATATACGGTTCCTGCAGGGTTGGCATCGAAGCAGATAGAAAACATTGCCCTGGGAAATCTTCCTAAAAGGATATTAATCGGCATGCAGGACCATGCTTCGGTGAATGGAAAATATAAAAGAGTGCCTTTAAATTCGAGAATTTCGGACTTAAAAATATAACTCTATACGTTAATGGCACTGCTTTGGGTGGAACAATGGGTACGGACTATTCATCAGACGCTGTGTTACCTCTTTGTGCCAGAGCCTATAGTAATCTGACCCATATTGCAGGTGATTGTGATGAGCTTGGTAATGGGGTAACGCAGGAAGAATTCATTGATCAATTTAACCTTTATCCGTTTGACATTACACCTGACTTATCTGCTAGCGTAAATACCCATTTAACCCCACAGCAGAGCGGAAACATCTCAGTGCGGCTGGAATTCGCCAAGCCTATAGACGCTCCTATTAGTGTACTAGTATATCTCGAATCGCAAGCCCTAATAGAAGTAGATAGATTTAGGAGCGTTATCACTGACTTTTAAAATGGATGCTAATACACTTCAGAAAGTAATGGAACGAGTCACACGTTCCAAATTTATCGGCGTGTTTGCGAAGAATGAAACATTGAGTTTGCCAAGTACGCGAGAATGCGGTAGTCTTATTGTGAACACAGATGTCATCGGTAATGAAGGGATTCACTGGATCGCTGTCTATTTTAAAAATAGACAGCGCCTGTACTATTTTGATTCACTCGGTACTCAACCCTGGAGTGACCCTATTATTGTAAAATTTCTCGCTCAGTTACATATTCCCGAAGTTGTATGGAACCCATTTCGTATACAAGGATATTTTAGTAATGTTTGCGGAATGTACTGCGTCTCATTTCTCACGCATATGTCATGTGATAAAGAATTTATAAATTTTTAAATTTATTTGACCCGTGTCACACTCGCCGAAACGATGAAATGGTATGCAGACAGATAAAAATCCGTTTTCCAATTGTACGTACTCGTTGTATAGTATAATGTTTTTGTTCGTATATTTGTAACGGTATATTCTGTAGTTGGTTATTGTACTGATTTCTTTCATTTAATAAATTTATGAAAATATATTGTCTTCTTACCCCAAAAAGATCGAAAAACACTTACATTATTTCGGTGTGACATTGCTGACTGATCAGTATATCCTCCGTATTCATGACACGAGATTCTTCAAAAGATTGTATAACACGTGTCAAATCCTCATCGGACCTTAAAGGAATAATGTTCATTCTTTTAAAACATATACAGAGTATACAGGCAGATCCCCATTATGTGAAGATATCTTTGGTTCATTTAAGAGGAATAACATTGATTGCCATAAAAAATTTCGATTTTAGCATAATGGCGATAAGAGGTAAATCCAAATAACATTGATTGCCATAAAAAATTTCGATTTTAGCATAATGGCGATAAGAGGTAAAACCAAATAACATTGATTGCCATAAAAAATTTCGATTTTTGGTGAGTATCTAAATGAAGTATTTGACGAGATACTACAACCCTCCATATATATATATATATATATATAAAATCGAATTATAGACACTTACATTTCTATGGTAGTCCCTTGCGTCGGATTGTAAGGAGCGTCACTGCAAATATCTTCAACGGTTTGCGTTGGAAATAATTCATCACGGTCAATCGCGTTAAAAAGATTAATTGCAGTTAATGCTGCAGTGTCACTTTCTTCATACAATTCCGGGGAGACGTACAGGTCCATGGTGGAGGATGTGTGACATTGCTGACTGATCAGTATATCCTCCGTATTCATGACACGAGATTCTTCAAAAGATTGTATAACACGTGTCAAATCCTCATCGGACCTTAAAGGAATAATGTTCATTCTTTTAAAACATATACAGAGTATTCAGACAGATCCCCATTATGTGAAGATATCTTTGGTTCATTTAAGAGGAATAACATTGATTACCATAAAAAATTTCGATTTTAGCATAATGGGATAAGAGGTAAAACCAAATAACATTGATTGCCATAAAAAAAATTTCGATTTTTGGCGAGTATCTAAATGAAGTATTTGACGAGATACTACAACCCTCCATATATATATATATATAAATCGAATTATAGTCACTTACATTTCTATGGTAGTCCCTTGCGTCGGATTGTAAGGAGCGTCACTGCAAATATCTTCAACGGTTTGCGTTAGAAATAATTCATCACGGTCAATCGCGTTAAAAAGATTAATTGCCGTTAATGCTGCAGTGTCACTTTCTTCATACAAATCCGGGGAGACGTACAGGTCCATGGTGGAGGGAATGATTATTCACTGACGCGAAAATAGCTACTGTTACTCCCAACTGAAAAATATCCCCTTTTATATGCACAATCGCCAAGCTCCGCCCCAAAAGACCAGATGTTCGTAGTGATTGGCTGCCGATGTAGCTGGGTGGAGCTATGACGTGTACCAATCCGCTATAACGGGGCCGGACGACTAATGACATCTTTATATTTTCTCAAAGAAATATATCCTAATTATATTTTTAAAAAAGCATTCGGTTTCCACATTAAACTGTGGGTCTGAGGTGGAGTGAAAACTTTACCCGTTGTTACAATTCGAGCTAGTTGTTATTATTACTAAAGAGAAAATCATGCATGCTTTTCGGTCATACTACTGTCTCGGATCAAATGATCCTGTTATTTTAAATCCGGTTCAATAATCCTGTTATGTTGAAATGTGGAAGAGTAAGCAACGACTCCCTGACGAGATGTATTTCGATCCACAGAACAGCTGTTCACTGAAGGCTGCATGTTCCACATTTTATAATAAAGAAATTATAAATATATCCTAATTATATTTTTAAAAGAGCATTCGGTTTCCGCTCGGTCATACTACTGCCTCGGATCAAATGATCCTGTTATTTTAAATCCGGTTCAATAATCCTGTTATGTTGAAATGTGGAAGAGTAAGCAACGACTCCCTGACGAGATGTATTTCGATCCACAGAACAGCTGTTCACTGAAGGCTGCATGTTCCACATTTTATAATAAAGAAATTGTAAATATATCCTAATTATATTTTTAAAAGAGCATTCGGTTTCCACGTTAAACTGTGGGTCTAAGGTGGAGTGAAAACCTGAACCGTTGTCACTCTTCGAGCTAGTTATTATTATTATTAAAGAGAAAATCACGCATGCTTTTCGGTCATACTACTGTCTCGGATCAAATGAACCTGTTATTTTAAATCCGGTTCAATAATCCTGTTATGTTGAAATGTGGAAGAGTAAGCAACGACCCTCCATATATATATATAAAATCGAATTATAGACACTTGCAGAAACCCTTTCCTCGTGAAAGGAAAAACAATGTTTAATGCTTAACTTCTTATATTGAATAAATAACCACTCACTCGTGAAAATTCCTCTAATTATATTTTTAAAAGAGCGTTCGGTTTCCACATTAAACTGTGGGTCTAAGTTACGCGTAAATATAAAATATTTTCATTGTAGAAATAATAATAATGATGATAATAAGAAACGGAGTGAGCGGTGTTTTTTGCTCGAATAGTTTGAAGAAGGATTAACCCTCGTCCAAAAAGGTCTCTAGGGAGACGATTCGAATTGACCTAGTTTCTGCCTTTCCTCGTGTGCGTGTGTGTGTGTGCACGAGTTGTTTATTCGTTTATTATATATATATATATATATATATATATCCACAGACGGGTTTGGGGAATGACAATCGTGTGTTTTGATTTTTTCCGTAAATTTTCTTTTCATTTGGAGTGAAGGGAGACTTATCAAGAGCGGACTGGAAGGAAGGTCTCTCAACCAGCAGGTGTTCTTCGAAAATATAAAGATGTCATTAGTCGTCCGACCCCGTTATAACGGATTGTGTTTTGGCTAATTTCAACTTTAAATGAATCTTCCAATTGATTAACTATATAAATATATTGTGGTATTTTATATGGTTGAATCTTCCAATTGATTAACTATATAAATATATTGTGGTATTTTATATGGTTGAATCTTCCAATTGATTAACTATATAAATATATTTCTCTCCTCCTTTCTCTCCTCCTTTCTCTCCTTTCTGGCCCTTTGGGGGGAATCGCTTGGGGGAGAACTCCGCCTCCAAGTTGCATGCCCCTTGCCCCTTGCAACCCCGGTTGGCAATAAAGGGCCCTTTGGGGGGTATTTTTTTATTTTTTTATTTTTTATTTTTGTGCAACACCCCCACCCCCTTTGCAACACCCCCACCCCCTTTGCAACATTACGTAATCACTTGCAACATTCCTGCACTCTAACCTTTTGCGGCTATACTACTCACAAGGATCAATCCTGGACCCTTACTCTTCTTAATGCATGTAAATGATTTTTATCGATTAACAACATTAGACTATTCAATATGCAGATGATACAACACTCACTTCTACACCACGATACCAATTACCTAATGAACGAAGTGAACAGGCAATTAGATCATGTCTATAAATGGATGTGTGCAAATAAGCTTTTATTAAGCTTGAAAAAATTATCATATATGATTGTAACGAAAAAATCTGCAATCATGCACACACCATTAATAATTGGAAACACTCCTCTTGCAAATGTAAATGAAGTTAAAGTTCTTGGCATCAAGTTAGATAAAAATTAAATTTAGAAAGCCACACACAACATATAAAATAAAAAATATCTAGATTTCTCTACATAATATTCAAACAAAAAAACAATTCCCAAAATGCCGTCCACACACTGTATTACTCATTTATTCATCCACACTTGCAATATGGAATCACAACATGGAGTAGTACACAGTCATCCAGAAAAAATGCTTACGAACTCTCTCAAATAATGATAACAGGAGATCTCATACTTTTCCAATGTTCAGAAATTTAAATATTCTAAAAGTAAATGACTTGTATAAACTTACTGTCGGTATCAGTATATATAAAGTTGCTAATCATAGAAACTATACTTCGCCCAATCACAAAGCGATTACCCCCCATCAGGTCAACCGTAATCATAATACAAGGCTTCTCAGTGATTTCATACACAAACCAAATTATTCGATGCAAATTGTAGTTTATCCTCTCTCCTACAAAGGGGCAGATATCTCGAAAGCTATACTTTTAAATATCAGACAAGCACCATCTTTAATTTTTTTCCAAACTCACTAAAGAAACACTTTATTAACTCTTATTAATGTATGTGTGTGTATATATATATTTATATATATATATATATATATATATATATATATATATATATATATATATATATATATATAGCAATCTGTAAATATTACTAAACAATGAAAATCACCTATTATATATACAAGATTCACAATCTTAAATTAGGTGCAATCATAGGCTACATAAATTACAGTATATGTCAAAAGTTTCCATTAGTATATTACACCAATGTTACAATGTGCCTCATTTATCGTATTTTTGTAACCTTAAAATTGTATCATTATTTATAATTTGTAATAATAGAAATTAACTATTATTGGTGTTTCAACATGTTCATTGTTCAGTTTACCGTATTGTTTACCATTTTTTTTCTATTATTTCTATTTTCATACCATATTGTTTGACACTTCCCTTTCTCTTATTTTGAAGATTATTTCAATTTTCATTTGTTATGGCAGAATTAACTAAATGGAACTTTATTTTATTTTCTGCTAATTCTATTATATTTCTTATTTTCCTTGTAAAAATAGAAGCGAATTTCAAAGTTTTTGCGTGAAAAGCTGTCATGCTTCCCAACGGCATATTCAGATAAGAATATTGTAATTAAACTATTTGTCACTAATAATACAAAATTAAACATTAATGCAAACATTGTATATAGATATAAATGTAATGTAGATAGATATAATGTATATCTTATTAAATATGTTCTTTCCGAATAAAGATTACTATTTATATTATTATTATTATTATTATTATTATTATTATTATTATTATTATTATTATCTGCTGCATAGAATCTCGCAGTATCTTAGGTAAAAATGTCGACAAAAATGTTGACGGGTGATGACGTCACGCGGAGGGCCAACCTTATGTCCGTTTATGATGTACAGTATATTTCAAGGGGGCGTAGCTTCTTGGGTCCCGACGCCACGAACCTGGAGCAGCCCACTGCTCGGTAACCCGTCAACCCGCTTTTATAGCGCGTTTCCAGCCTGGTCCTTAAAAATGAAGCGGAGTTTGTTTGTTCATGCTCGGAACAACACTGTCATGCACCATTTTATGCATATGCATATATATATATATATATATATATATATAGTAACATCATTTGCGGATGGTACAAAGATCAGCAGAAAAATCAGCGATGCAAACGAAGTGGAGGCCTTGCAGAGGGACACGAACAAAATATACAAATGGTCAGAAGACAACAATATGAC
This sequence comes from Bathynomus jamesi, assembly GCA_023014485.1. NCBI lineage: Eukaryota > Metazoa > Arthropoda > Malacostraca > Isopoda > Cirolanidae > Bathynomus > Bathynomus jamesi. Next base: position 1,035,125 of record JAJOZX010000903.1, on the reverse strand, counting down.
ATTTAACACCGAGAAATTTCAGCTCTTGAGATACGGTAGAAATGAAAAACTTAAACAGACTGCATATTATGTCCCAGAGAGAAAAGGAATTCAGAGAAGCACGAAAGCGGTCGACTTGGGGGTAATAATAACCGATGATGCCAAATTCGAGACACAAAATTAGATAGCAATAAACAAAGCAAAAAAAGTCGTGGGACAGGTACTAAGAACGTTCAAAAGGAGGGACAAGACAGTAATGATTCCCCTGCTGAGAACACTGATCGCCAAAACTTGAATACTGCTCAGTTTTGACGTCCCCATATAAAAGGAAAGAAATTAATAAACTAGAAGAAACGCAGAGACATTTCACAGCCAAGATTGATGACTGCAAAGAGCTCAACTACTGGGAAAGACTACGTAAACTAAATCTGTACTCCCTGGAAAGAAGAAAAGAGAGGTATACCATAATCTACATATGGAAAATGATCGGAAAACTGGTATCAAACCTCAAACTAAATCCAATTACCATCCAAACAACGCTGGAAAATAGGAAAGGCAGAATGTATAGTGTTCCAAAATTAAAGGCCCGAGAAAGGACCTCCTCAACTCTGAAGGAAAATAGTTTGGTTGTCAGGGGGCCAAGACTTTTTAACCAGCTTCCATAGGACCTCAGAAACGTTACAGGGGTCAAAGTTGAAGTCTTCAAGAGAAGACTAGATGCCTGGCTCAGTACGGTACTAGCTGAGCCGGGTGTAGCTGGCTATGTACGGTGGAGAGCGCAAGAGAGCAACTCGCTCCTCCACCAAACCAGGACTAGAGACGGGGCCACCAGCTTGACCTTCGTGTGAAGAAAGACCAAAGCACGGAACACTAACAAGGTTAACAAGGTTATATGTAAATTCCCTCCTTCATCAAATTTTAACGGGTCAACAGCTCGACCAAGGGAAGTGTCTTGAATCCAATGACTCTCTGGGATTCCCACGCTGAAGGTAAGTTCCCTGCTTAAATAATTAATTTAACGTAGTATTTAAAATTTGTGATCTTATGTATTGTTTAACTTTATTTTAGATTTCTTTATTAGTTTAGTGTTTATTTTAATATTTTAATATTTTAGCGACTGAAGTTAGAAAATAACGTTTCTAAAACGTTCAGTTAACTGAGTAGCATAACTGCAAAAATTGCATACAATATGATCGATTGTTGCAAGAATGCCATGCAAGAGTTCCAAATCCCTGCAACACCTGCAAAGGGGAGAGAAGGGTATGCAGGAAAGTGGAAAAAGGGAGGCAAGCAGAAAGAGGGGTGAAGGGTAACCTAACCTGGCAGCTCAGACCCACAAAGATATATATGTATATACAGGGCGTCCCAAAAAAATGTATACACACTTTAACAGCTGATAGCTCAATTGATGTTTCTTTCTTTCCAAGTTAAACCCATTAGAATTAATAATGGCAGTCAGACTAAGCTTTGAACAAAGGAAATTCATTCTAAAATGCTACTGGAAGTGTGAAAACGCAGTTGAAGTGCAAAGACAGTTTAGGAGGGAGTTTCAAACAGATCCACCAACGCGACTTACCATCACTCGAATTTGAGATAAGTTTGAAGCCGATGGAACTGTTCAGAATGTCCACAAGAAGCGTTCCGGAAGACCACGGACATCGACAAGCCCCACAAAGCAAGAAAGAGTACTCGAAACGTATCACCAAAGTCCAAGAAAATCTGTGCGGCAAGCGAGTCGTGAGGTAGGAATTTAAGAATCGTCTGTCCAACGCATTTTGAAGCGCTGTCAATGGAAAAGTTACATTCCAAGATTAGTCCATGCTATTAATGAAGATGATCCGGACCGAAGAGTGGAGTATTGCAAGTGGTACTTGGCACGATGTGGATGTGGATTGGACGAAGGGGTTTTGTAGAATACCCTCCGCGTTCACCAGACCTCACACCACTAGACTTTTTTTTATGGGGATACTTAAAAGACAAAGTCTACGCTATAAAACCTGCAACAGTCGCTGAATTGAGAGCAGCCATTGAACGAGAATGCACACAAATACCAAACGAAATGTTTCGTGATGTTTGCGATTCCATTGCTTCGCGTTATCAGCAGTGCCTGGACCAGAACGGGCGTCAGTTTGAAAACAGGCGTTGACAAAACAATTAAATAATGTCTGTAGATTCTATTACATTTTGAAAATGAAATGTATTTTAATAAACACTGCCTTTATAATTATTTAAAGTGTGTATACATTTTTTTGGGACGCCCTGTATATATGAATTTTATGTGTACATATGTATGTTTATGCATGTTTGCATGTATGTTGGTGTGTATATATATGTTTGTATATATGTATAGAAAAATAAAACAAAACTTTTATGAAAGCATTAGGGCATAACTTGAGAAGAAACAGCCATCCGCTGCAGCATCTTGACGGATAATGCCGGATTCCCTGACCTCTGAATGGCTTTGGAAGCCGTTGGAAGCCAGTCTTGCTGGCTGGGCATCTAAGCCATATTATATACAGTATATATTTTTTATGCAGGTCGTATATATTTTTTATGCATAGAAGAAGAGCCAAATTCAAGGTTCGCAGTTGTCGAGATGCCTAGACACTGCCTAGACAGGAGGAAAGATGGATTGAGGAAGATTGTTCCAGAGTTGACAGGTTCAGTACAGGAAAGACTGAAAATGCCGATTAACTCATGCGTTAAATAGTTGGCCAGCAAAATAATGAAAAAGTGTAGAAGGTCTGGTATTGCCTGCTCTCTTTAAAGGAGGAGGCATGCAGTTAGAGATTTCAGAAGAGCAGTGTCCGTTATAATAGTGATAGTAACGAGAGAGTGAGGCAACATTGCTGTGAAGGGAGAGGGATTGAAGAAAGTGAGTAAGATGCGGGAAATTGATGAAATAAAAAGCCTTTGATTCCACCGGGTCAAGTACGGCTGTGTGGGTTGATCTACCACATACATGAGAAGCATACTCCACACAGGGGCGAACAAGAACCTCCTGCCATACTTGGGGGGGGGGGGGAATTGGGGGTGATATCGAGTAAAAATGTTAACACAACATACGTGCTATTTCCAACCGTTGCGGAGCTACGGACGTTTTAAGGTGCACGAAAAAAAATAAACGAGAGTATTAATCTGATGTATTTATTGCTACATTTTATGAGATACACCTTATAAATGTTCAAAATGTCCGCCTCGGTTTTCAATGCACAGCCTTGCTCGTTCCAAACAAGAGTCTACTGCCCATTGAATCATTTCGGGGCGTTCTCGTATGTAAGCAGCGGCATCCATAATCCGATGCAAGAGTTTCTCTCTCGTTTGTACTTTGGTCCTGTAGACCATATCTTTTATAAGACCCCATAAAAAGAAGTCTAACGGGGTTAGGTCCGGAGATCTCCGTGGCCACGATATTGGGCCAGCTCGACCAATAAATATATCAGATTAATACTCTCGTTTATTTTTTTCAATGCACTTTAAAACGTCCGTAGCTCCGCAAAGGTTGGAAATAACACCTATGTTGTATTAACTTTTTCACTCGATATCATCCACCAACTCACCCCCCCAAAGCATGGCAGACGGGTTGTGAAACACCCTGTATATACTGTATACTATATGTAAGGCAGAAATAATCATACATTCAGTTCTTTTCACCGATTTTAGGTTATGCAGAATAAACAGTTCGAGCGGAAACAAATCCCTGGTTACCAGTGATACCCACTTACATCCTTTTATACGCAACAATTAATATAAAAATGCACTCTATCTCTCTCTCTCTTTCCAACATAGCTACAAAGCATAAAAGTTTATGTTATACCCCATACCCGTTGTGACAAATATTTACTATATGCTATATATACATATAGAGTATATATATATATATATATATATATATATATATATATATATATATTGAATAATCAAGTCTTGCGCGCATCCAAACTGATAACGTCGCGACACTACGGCACCAATTTCCCTGATAACGGCTCGAACCCGCGACAAAGATTTGATTCTTTTATTTTTATTTACTTTCATCCGTATTTATTTATGTGCTAAAAGCAAAAAATTGTATTATTTATATATATAATAAATGATTCAGCCTTGCTTTTCACTCAGATCAACGGACAAATGAAAAACTTGTGAATTGGGTTAGCTCTTTATCCAGTAAATCATTCTGCAGTCAAATTTTCGCACCGCGCAACTCAGCTCAGTACAGGCTATGATAGAGTTCACCAATTGTGACGAGATATATGCATAAGCAACTTTTATGCTGTGTGTATATATACATATATGTACAGTATATATATGAATGTGCCTTTACATAAATTTTTATCTAGATTTAGTTTTTTGATTCTGCAGTTGTCAGTTTCTTTTTTGTACTGTATAATTTATATTGAAATATGTTTCTATTATGGTAGGAGCGAGAGAGATATTCACTAGCAACTAGATCGGTTCAGCCTACCTCAAATTTATGAGTGTATGAGTGTGGGGATACAATGTACGTAACGTAATAGTTTTTATGCAAAGATATAATTTTTACAATATATAATATATATATATATATGTACTGTACTATATATATATATATATATATATATATACATATATATATGTGTGTGTGTGTGTGTGTGTGAAAAAATGAACAATGCATAATTTGTATATTCAAATATTCTTATATTCTTATATTCATTTTTGCATATAGAGTCCAAACTCGCGTAACGCTAACTTTATATGAAACGCAAGTTCGGATAAATTTTGTATTTTCTTCCTATTTTATTTTTGCTGAATAACTGATGAATTGTTTCTTTTTAAATTACTTAAACATTTTTTTTAGATTTAGCTTAATAATGTAATCATGTTAAATTCTGCAATGTTCATTTTCTTTACACATGCTCTCTTCGTTGTAAAAGACGAAGTCATGGCTTGCAACACCTAATCTTAAATTTTATGCATTTAATTTTGGCTCATATGCATGTTTAATTTTGATCCATAATAAAATGCATGTTTCAATTTCCATTTTTAGTTAACTCGGCAGATCATGATAACATCAGATCTGTCAATATGCGGTTTAAAATAAAAATATGTCTTCATCTTCAGAGATCTTGCTTACCTGTCTAGACATTGCTTCAGCTAAAACATTTACCTTATTTTCAAGTATTTTGAAAAATAATTCAGCCTATACCAAAATTGGGTATATAAAATTAAATAATTTTTCAAATTGTTATTCTGATTCTGTCTGGTCTGACTTAGAGGCTGTAACATTTTGGCAGAAAACTACAGTAAGAGAATATCTTTGTCTTCTTCGAGCCTTGCTTTCTTCAGAGAACTTAGTCTTAAAATAGAGAAAAATAACACTGGTCTGAAAAAAAAAAAATTCTGCTTCTCCCAATTTAAAGGGTGATCTAAACTAATTTTGGAGTGCTGAATCTGAAAATCACATTAGTTTTTCTCTATAGGGTCAGGTTATCTAGATATCTGTTACCCTTATTTAGACGTTTACAGGTAGCATACACTCAAAACTTGAAAGTTCAGTATCACAGAGAGAAGAAATCTTTGAAAATCTACTTATAAATCTACTTTTATTTGTATTTGTAGTAAAACAGAACAGAACAGAACAACAAAAAAGGATACGTACACATGCATTATTACATATCAACTGCTACATATAGTTTACTTTCTTGGAAGTGAGTTTTCTTGGATTTGCGTCTATACTCAGTAGAGCCTTCCCGTTTTAGCATCCAGCTGGAAAGAAGTCCAGATGGCTGTGCAAAAAATGGATCTTCAGAGACATTCTAGCCCTAAGTTGTTGGTATGCATCCAGCAGCTCGGTGACCATTGCTTCATAGTGAGGGGACTTTGTTAAGCCTAAGAAGTTGTCACAAAGATTCTTAAAAGAATTCCAGGCTCTTAGTTCCTTTGCATTGAGAGTGCTCAAAAACTGTTCATCCTTTAAAAGCACTCTTACTTGGGGACCAATAAAAACACCTTTCATCTTCGCATCACTAACGCTATGAAATTTTGAATGCAAATATTTGAATGCAGCTCCTTCTGTGTCAAGCGCTTTGACAAAGTTCTTCATCAACCCTAGTTTGATATGCAGAGGGGGCAAAATAATCCTTTCTTGATCAACTAATGGCTCATACTTCATACTATGTTGTCCTGGCACAAAGGCTTCACGTGGTGGCCAGTCCTTCTTTACATAATACTGCTGTGTTGCTCTACTGTCCCATAAACACAGAAAGCGCATGTACTTGGTGAAGCCACCCTGCATTCCCCGGAGAAGTCCTACCACTTTTAGGTCTCCACAAATCTTCCACTTATATTGATCATACTTGATTGCATTCAGAAGTATTACCATGTTCTCGTATGACTCCTTGAGGTGAACTGAGTGTCCAGTTGGAATGCTTGGGTGAACGTTCCCATTGTGTAACAAAACAGCTTTAAGACTCCGCTTACTAGAGTCAATGAACAGACGCCACTCGTCTGGAACATGTTCTATTTTAAAATAAGAGAATAAACTTTCCAAATCTGAGCAGTAACAGCTGATTTACACCACATCACTCTTTATTTAGAAGAATTATTGGATTGGCATAAACCGTCAGCTGGCTTAACCCACCAGTTGACTTAGAAGGCCTAATTAAATAATTAAATAATAATAATAATAATAAAATAATAATAATAACGTTTATATATACATCCAAAAGAATTAAATAAAACACCATCACATCACTCTGCTTATTTAGACAAATTATTGGTTCCAGTTTCACGAAATATATTGAAAATAAATAGACATTCCTATACAAGCGAAGGAATATATGCAATAAAAAATAATAATAGCATAAGAACTACGAGCAAGGAGTATATATATATAATAAAAAAATAATAATATACAAGCCAAGACCTATCCATATTGTTCATTCTAACGAAGGTCAAGCGCGTCACTCCACCTTAGACCTGCAGTTTAACGTTGAATCCGAACCACGTCTAAAATAAAATGTTAAAACACTCATTAACACAATAAAATCTAATTTCAGAATAAAAAAAAATTTAAACAGCCTAACCATACAAAATATCACTCGGGAGCGGAATAAGACGGTTTACCGAGAATAACAGAATCACTTTGTGAAAATAATATTTATCATTTATTACAGAAATGCTCACTCCATCGAAGGTCAAGCTTTTCACCCCGTCTTAGACCTACAGTTTAACGGGGGATACTTCTACAATAGATCAAGTTGGCCTGGTGAAGTAGTGAGTTGAATTCTTCTACTCTCCATCTCTCAGGTACACCCGGATCATCGGGGATCTTTTTTTCTATTCCATGGAATTTTAGATCCTCCCATTTTCCGTAAAGTAACAGTTGAATTTTATGTGTTAAATTTCATATAAAAACTATGCAACATCGCCTAAAAATTACTACATCATTGCCCCCAGCCCGTCCTTCATGCATTAAAAAAGTTCTACTTTATCGGCAATCTTTGTTTAGCATCCTCCCCTGATTGCTCATCCCGGCGAAGGTCAAGCGGGTCACACCACCTTAGACCTACAGTTTAAAGTTGAATTCGAACCACGTCTAAAATTAAATGCTAGAACACTCCTTTGCACAATAAAATCTAATTTCAGAATAAAAAAAATTTTAAACAGCCTAACCATACAAAACATCACCCGGAATTGTCCTGAAAATGAAAGAAAGAAAAAAATGAACAGCAACAATCAGTTCACCTATAAAAATATAAAAATTGATGAATATTATATATATATATATATATATATATATATAAAATAAAAAAACAAATTAATTTATCAAAAGAATTTACGAAAAAATTTCTCCATTTCAATTAAACCAATTTTTTATCTTTTTATAACAAATTTTGCTTATTTTGAAGTCTCACACAATTTATATACGGCAAGCATAATAAACTTAAACAGTCCGAATTTGACCCAGTATAAATTAGTGTCTTTAACGATTATTTTTCGACTTTAAACCTTTAAATTAACTTAAAATTATAAAGCTAAATAAAAATACAAAGCGCTGCCTGTAAATCCATTGTTTACATCCAGTTAAAAAATAATCTTAAAAACTCGAACAGATTCTAGAAAATTTTCCTACTTCTCTACTGAATCTCCTAGAATGCTCTAATATATATATATATATATATATATATATATATATATATATATATATATATATAATTTTATTACCTAAAAATGCGTCACCATACACTCAAACATTTTAAACCTTGCCGTACAAAAATCAACGCGAAAAGGAAACAAACAACTCTCGAATTCCGACTCTAATTTTGACTCCACATTATTACGGCTTCGACAAGACGACTCAGAAAAATTTTGAGTCAAAGCAGTTTGGAAATCTAGACTCCAAAGGAAAGAGAGAAAAAATTTTTTTTGACCGCGAAAATTACGAAAATGCTCGCTATGACGCTATGAGAAGAAATTTTGAAAATGATGGGCGCCATCTTGAAAAACATTTTCAATGATTGTTAAGGAATGAGAATCGAAATTTGCTTGCAAATGGGATAACACAATGCATCTTGCTATTTAAATAATCGAACCAGAATATTTATTAATGTTATAATACGGGTAGCAACAATTTTGACCGAAAACTAAGGCGACGTGGGAAAGCCCTTATATTTATATAAAGAAACACCGTGTAGCCACCAAAATGTTGTGTTTAGTTTCCTTAAGGGCCCATTCCTTCATTATTATTTTTCATTATTTACTCTACTTTCTATTCATTTTCTCTCTATCTTTCATTTATCGCTCTCTTTACTCTCGTTTCGCTGTGCTTTATAAATACGGGTAGCACGTGGCTGAGTTTGAGAGGCCATTATGATTCGAACAATGCAAAGGAAACCGGGGGAATGATTATACACTACACTTTACTAACTTTTATTTTTGCCGATACGCTTTTAGATAAGCGGGGTAATGCGAGGGGGTGGGGGAGTAACGTTAAATTTAATTCGGAGACAGACGTAATACTATTCTAAATTTACAACTACATCGTAACACACAAAAACACCTTCTTAACCACAAGGCCGACCGATGACTGAAGGGCATTTCTGCCCAGACAAACGTTTTGACGAGCTAAACACATTTTTATTCACACTCCGTCTAATTCTGCGTATTGTCAAAAACATTTAAAAACGTAGAAGATTGGGATCTATCCAACAATAAAGAATTATGAAATGCTTCGTTTTATATATATATATATAAGATCTACTAAGTCCTTTTTAATCCGGTAGTTAAAAGAATACATTCATTTTCGCCTGCTCAGTCTCATTTGTTTAAGGTTCAAAATTGAGTGTCAAACGCGCAGCAAGAGAGCATTTCCCTCCTCCACCAGGCGGTTACGTGTCGCGGAGAGCGCAAGAGAGGAACTCGCTCCTCCACCAAGAGAGGTCTAAAGGCGGGACCACCTGCTTGAACCCCGTGTGAAGAGAGGACAGCAGAAGGGTACACTAACAAAGGTTCAGAAGGCAGCCATAGGGTATTTAACAACGAGAAATTTTAAATCTTGAGATATAGTAGAAATGAAGAAATTAGACTGCATATCAGGCCAGATGAGCCGGGTGTACATGACTATGTGCGGTGGAGAGCGCGAGAGAGCAACTCGCTCCTCCGCCAAGCGGTCGTGTGTGGCGGAGAGCGCAAGAGAGCAACTCGCTCCTCCACCGAACCTGGCCTAGAGGCGGGACCACCTGCTTGACCCGGTGTGAAGAGAGGACAGCAGAGGGGACATTAACAAAGGGTCAGAAGACGGCAATAGGGTATTTAACACCGAGAATTTTCAACGCTTGAGATATGGTAGAAATGAAGAAATTAGACTGCATATTAGGCCAGATGAGCCGGGTGTACATGACTATGTGCGGTGGAGTGGGCGAAAGAGCAACTCGCTCCGCCACCAAGCGGCCATGTGTGGCAGTGAACGCAAGAGAGCAACTCGCTCCTCCACCAAGACAGGTCTAGAGGCGGGACCACCTGCTTGACCCGGTGTGAAGAGAGGACAGCAGAGGGAACACTAACAAAGGGTCAGAAGACAGCAATAGGGTATTTTACACCGAAAAATTTCAACTCTTGCGATATGATAGAAATGAAGAAATTGACTGCATATTAGGCTAGATGAGCTGGGTGTACATGACTATGTGCGGTGGAGAGCGCGAGAGAACGGCTCACTCCTTTGCCAAACCAATCCTAGAGGCAAGGTCCACCAGCTTCGATCTTCCTGTGAAGAGAGACCGACACGCGGAAACGCATTGTGCCACACACACACATTTTATTCATGCGGTTAACCGTGATTCACTGTCGTCAATTGAGTTAACATGACCTACTAATTGTCACCATCATGCACTTATCCGTGATCGTGGCATGGAGCTAACCGCGACTTGGAGGTGTTTACATTCGTGGGTCCCCCCGCCATACCGACACAATTCGACTCAGTCAGTCTCTCAGCGCGACCAAAGGCAATATTACGAACGAAATTATCAAAGAGGCAAAGAGAAAAATCGGAAAGTGGTACCAAACCACAAACTAAACCCAATAACCATACGCACTGAAAAGACCTAGTGACACACGTTCATTCGTTGCGGGACTATTTACCGAACTTTTTGATCACACCTCGTGTATATTTAAAATCTACTAAGTCCTTTTTCAACCGGTAGTTAAAAGAACACATTCATTTTCACCTGTTCATTCTCAAATGTTTAAGGTTCAAAATTGAGTGTTAAACGCGATGCAAGAGAGCAATCCCTTCCTACACCAAGCGGTCATGTGTGGCTGAGAGCATCTGTTAATTTTTATGGAAAACAGAGTAAATTCATTTTTACATTAAATTGTCTTCGCATCCACTTTATTTTACGTGAGACTAGAAGGAAAGGGCGTAGGTATATGAAAGGGTACCATCGGAATGTTTTCCCGAGATAGCAGCGAGGGAATACCCATGATATCTCACTCTGCTTCTCCTTACATTCGTTCTTTGATTTAAAATCACAATAAACAATATAAGTGTTCTATGAGATTAATATTTTACTTTTCATCCTATAAACATCATAAACGGTAGACATGATCTATCTTAAAGCTAAAACATAACTTCTTATCAATTCATGTTTTCAGCTTCAATAAACATCGATAACTCCCCCACCCACATCCCACTCATCCCACACACATTGGGAGAACTCAACTGGAGTTAAATGAAATATATATATATATATATATATATATATATTATATATATATACACACAGAGAGAGTCAAAAACTGAAGACGGCACACACACACACACACACACACACACATACACACACACACACACACACACACATTAATGATTTGAAATCGCTGTTGAAAATGATAATTATCAGAAAACTCGCAAGAGCCACTCGCTCCTCCATCAAGCCAGGAAGACCTCAACTTTGACTGTTGTGGCGGTCCTGAGATAGGTTCATTTAAGTCTCTGACAATATCCCAGGATGTATCATAACGCCCCAGCTAGTGTTACTATTTGTTGTAGTATTACAGCTTTCCGCCCCAACGAGAGATGGAAAATAACCGAAAAGTGTAAAACCGGTTTTCACTGTCGCTATATTCTTAAAGGTTCTAGGACAGTTCATACCAGGACAGCTCATACCAGGACAACTTATACCCAGACAACTCATACCCGGACAACTCATACCTAGGACAACTCATACCTACGACAACTCATACCTAGGACCAGAAAAAAAAAAAAAAAATTAATGAAAACATTTATTTTGTAAAATTAAAAATTAAATTTAAACATTTAGAATTCATGTAAGTTATTAATGAAAACATTTTGAAATGAAAACATTTATTTTTAAAATTAATGAAAACATTTATTTTGTAAAATTAAAAATTAAATTTAAACATTTAAAATTCATGCAAGGTATATATATATATATATATATATATATATATATCGTAAAGAACGACGCTTGTATAGGAGATATTCCGCGCAAGACGAGAGAGAAACGAAACAAATGAAAAAATGGTAACCACCCGGGAATCGAACCCGGGATCTTCCGATTGCCGGTCAGATGCGATACCATTACACCATGGGCCTCACTCTTCCAAATGCCGTAATTCTTCTACATACTCGCAGAAACCAATGCCCCAAGGGGGCACCTCCCGCATGCCGTAACATTATATACATTTAACTGCAAAGAACACGCAGTTTGTTTCGTTCTCTCTCTCTCGTCTTGCGCGGAATATCTCCTATACAAGCGTCGTTCTTTACGTTATTTATACTGCGTGTTCTTTGCAGTTAAATGTGTGTATATGTGTATATATATATATATATATATATATATATATATATATATATATAAGCACACCGGACAAAAAATTAGTCACCCCTAATAGCACCGATAGTAGGAAGTTCAAGGTCACACAGAGGGCGCTGATGTAGCATTGGTAAGTGACAAGTAGCGGTGACGTAGCACACAGGATCAGATCTGTTTCGTGAGGTGGTGAAGAACAAAGTGTGTGTTGGATATAGTCTGCAAAATGGGTCGTGAGGCAGACGTTACTCAGTGGCAAAAAGGAGCCATCGTGTTTGGCAGAGCCCACGGACACAAAATGTGGTGTAGTTCGCAATCAACTGAAAATCGACGGCGTAACTGTGGCGCAGAAACCAATGCCCCGAGGGGGCACCTCCCGCATGCCGTATCTATATATACATTTCAACTGCAAAGAACACGCAGTATAAATAACGTAAAGAACGACGCTTGTATAGGAGAACATTCCGCGCAAGATGAGAAGAGAGAACGAACAAATGAAAAAATGAGGTAACCACCCGGGAATCGAACCCAGGATCTTCCGATTGCCGGTCAGATATGATAGCCACTACACCATGGTCCTCAATCGATCAGAAGTCGTAATTCCTCTACATACGCGCAGAAACCAATGCCCCGAGCGGAATGTTCTCCTATACAAGCGTCGTTCTTTACGTTATTTATACTGCGTGTTCTTTGCAGTTGAAATGTATATATAGATACGGCATGCGGGAGGTGCCCCCTCGGGGCATTGGTTTCTGCGCGTATGTAGAGGAATTACGACTTCTGATCGATTGAGGACCATGGTGTAGTGGTTATCATATCTGACCGGCAATCGGAAGATCCCGGGTTCGATTCCCGGGTGGTTACCTCATTTTTTCATTTGTTCGTTCTCTCTTCTCATCTTGCGCTGTATGTTCTCCTATACAAGCGTCGTTCTTTACGTTATTTATACTGCGTGTTCTTTGCAGTTGAAATGTATATATATATATATATATATATATATATATATATATATATATATATATGCCCAGTTAGGTTCATTGAATGCCCGGTTAGGTCAACTGAATACCCGGTTGGGTTCATTGAATGCCCAGTTAGGTCAACTGTACACCCTTGACGATTGGTTAGGTTTAGTCGTGATATTTTCGTTAAAACTAACGAAAATATCACGACTAAACCTAACCACTCGTCAAGGGCGTACAATTGACCTAACCGGGCATTCAAATTTTATCCTATGTAAATAATGGTTCTCTATTTATTATATGTTTGCAATAAATAATAAATTTGTTGTTATTGTTTTCTTATCTTATTTTAGTTAATTTGCAGAGTTTAAACTTTCGGGGTGGATATAGATGAAAAGATCAACATTGGGGTTGTAATTGATGAAGAGAGTATGAGTTGTCCTAGGTATGAGTTGTCCTAGGTATGACTTGTCTGGGTCTGAGTTGTCCGGTATAAGTTGTTCGGGTATGTGTTGTCCTGATATGAGCTGTCCGGTCACGATTCTTAAAGCCGGTTTTTACCGGTTTTCACCGATGGGATTCTGTATGCTTTTTAGGGAGGTAAATGATCAAAATATTAAACAGAAATAAGGTTTTAATTGATTCAATCAAATATGTGTAACATTTGAATCAAAAAGTTTATTATCGAACTTGATTTTTGAAATAACACTTGAGAGAACAAAGAGCATTAAGTGTCTGATCTGACATTCTCGATCGAATCTTTGTGACGAATAAACCAGCAGCTGAAAACACTCTCTCGGACTCTACGCTGGTGGATTTTATTGTAAGCAACGCCTCGTACATTCGATCCAAATTTTCGCTTCTATTCAAAGTAGCTTCAAAATATTTGAATTCATTGTTTTCGTCAAAGGTCTCAGAAGAATCTTTTTTGGGTTTCATTTTCAGTTTGGTCATCTCACACATGTACTCGCTCATAAGTTGATCGTCATCATTTACTTCAAGACCTGAGCTGCATTGTGAATCTTCGAGTTTCGAAGCTATTGATTGGACTTGGTCGTCTGTTTCTGAAATGTGGCAAACTTCTGGAAAAAGCCTCTTAAATGTATGATCCGCATACTTCTTAAGTGCTTGTCTTGAAGGAAAGAGGAACGGTGCTGATGATTAATTTTTCAAGACCTCGGGATTGTGGAGAAAACTCAGCATGGCGACAGCTTCTTTTTGTCTTCTCGATGAGTAGCGATCAATCAGACACTGACGTAGCTCAAAAGCTAAAGGATTGCTTTTGCTTTCAAATTTATCCAAAATGAACTTCATGGAAGATTTAGCTTTGAGCAAATTTGCATCTTCGGAACAGAGTCCCTTCAAAACAATTTCCAGTGGACGAAGCGTGTCAAAGAGGCTCTTTAGAGCTTTCCATTCCTCATCTGAAATCGTCACTGTTGAGCGTATCACTCTGAGGGCCTTTGGAATGCAATTTTGGAGTTTCAAAAATCTTTCTATCATAGCCAAAAGACTGTTCAATCTCGTTCTACAATCAAGGATAAGCATCATTTCCTTTCCATTAAATTCATCTTTGACAAAATGCTGCAATCTCTCATTTTTCAAAGGAGACTTTCGAAATATGCGGCAGATTTTTCTCACCTTATTTATTACTTTTTAGTAATCTTCTCGAAGTTTTGGAAGAACAATTACGTCATCTATGTCAGACTCAAAAATTGTATCAGTGCATAAAATTTCACACTCATCTTCGCTTAACTCATGTGCAGTGTTCATCTTCTTCGATGGCTTCATCTTCAGGGGTAGGGTCACTTTCCCCTTCAACAGAATTTTTCAGCAGTGAGCCGTTCTCTTGCGCTCTCCGCCAAACATGACCACTTGGTAGAGGAGCGAGTTGCTCTCTCGCGCTCTCCACCGGACATAGTCATGTACACCCGGCTCATCTGGCCTAATATGCAGTCTAATTTCTTCCTTTCTACCATATCTCAAGAGTTTAAATTTCTCGGTGTTAAATACCCTATTGCTGTGTTCTGACCCTTTGTTAGTGTCCCTTCTGCTGTCTTCTCTTCACACGGGTTCAAGCAGGTGGTCCCGCCTCTAGACCTGTCTTGGTGGAGGAGCGAGTTCTTGCGCTCTCCGCCACACATGACCACTTTGTGGCGGAGCGAGTTGTTCTCTCGCGCTCTCTACCGCGCATAGTCATGTACACCCGGCTCATCTGGCCTAATATGCAGTCTAATTTCTTCATTTCTACCATATCTCAAGAGTTGAAATTACCCTTTGTTAGTGTACCACTCTGCTGTCCTCTCTTCACACGGGGCTCAAGCAGGTGGTCCCGCCTTTAGACCTCTCTTGGTGGAGGAGCGAGTTTCTCTCTTCCGCTCCCCGCCGCACATGACCGCCTGGTGGAAGAGGAAAATGCTCTCTTGCAACGCGTTTGACACTCAATTTTGAACCTTAAACAAATCCGACTGAACAGGCGAAAATGAATGTATTCTTTTAACTACCGGGTTAAAAAGGACTTAGTAAATCTTATATATATATATATATATATATATATCGAAGCATTTCCTGATTCTTTATTGTTGGATAGATCCCAATCTTCTACGTTTTTAAATGTTTTACACAATACGCAGAATTAGACGGAGTGTGAATAAAAATGTGTTTAGCTCGTCAAAACGTTTGTCTGGGCAGAAATGCCCTTCAGTCATCGGTCGGCCTTGGGGTTAAGAAGGTGTTTTTGTGTGTTACGATGTAGTTGTAAATTTAGAATAGTATTACGTCTCTCTCCGAATTAAATTTAACGTTACTCCCCCACCCCCTCGCATTACCCCGCTTATCTAGAAGCGTATCGGCAAAAATAAAAGTTAGTAAAGTGTAGTATATAATCATTCCCCCTGTTTCCTTTGCATTGTTCGAATCATAATGGCTTCTCAAACTCAGCCACGTGCTACCCGTATTTTTAAAGCTCAGCGAAACGAGAGTAAAGAGAAAGATAAATGAAAGATAGCGAGAAAATGAATAGAAAGTAGAGTAAATAATGAAAAATAATAATGAAGGAATGGGCCCTTAAGGAAATTAAACAACATTTTGGTGGCTACACGGTGTTCCTTTATATAAATATAAGGGCTTTCCCACGTCGCCTTAGTTTTCGGTCAAAATTGTTGCTACCCGTATTATAGCATTAATAAATATTCTGGTTCGATTATTTAAATAGCAAGATGCATTGTGTTATCCCATTTGCAAGCAAATTTCGATTCTCATTCCTTAACAATCATTGAAATGTTTTTCAAGATGGCGCCCATCATTTTCAAAATTTCTTTTCATAGCGTCATAGCGAGCATTTTCGTAGTTTTCGCGGTCAAAAATTTTTTTTTTCTCTTTCCTTTGGTGTCAAGATTTCCAAACAGCTTTGACTCAAAATTTAGCTGAGTCGTCTTGTCGAAGCCGTAATAATGTGGAGTCAAAATTAGAGTCGGAATTCGAGAGTTGTTTGTTTCCTTTTCGCGTTGAGTTTTGTACGGCAAGGTTTAAAATGTTTGAGTGTATGGTAGTAGAGCATTCTAAGAGATTCAGTAAAGAAGTAGCAAAATTTCCCAGAATCTATTCGAGTTTTTAAGATTATATTTTGACTGGATGTAAATAATGGATTTACAGGCAGCGCTTTGTAGTTTTATTTCTCTTTATAATTTTAAGTTAATTTAAAGGTTTAAAGTTGAAAAATAATCGTTAAAGACTAATTTATACTGGGTCAAATTCGGACTGTTTAAGTTTATTATGCTTGCCGTATATAAATTGTGTGAGACTTCAAAATAAGCAAAATTTGTTATAAAAAGATTAAAAAAATTGGTTTAATTGAAATGGAGAAATTTTTTCGTAAATTCTTTTGATAAATTAATTTGTATTTTACTTTATATATATATATATATATATATATATATATATATTCGGCAATTTTTATATTTTTATAAGTGAACTGATTGTTAATTTTTTCTTTCATTTTCAGGACAATTCCGACTGATGTTTTTTATGGTTAGGCTGTCTAAAAAAATTTTTTTATTCTGAAATTAGATTTTATTGTGTTAAGGAGTGTTTTAACTTTTTATTTTAGACGTAGTTCGAATTCAACATTAAACTATATGTCTAAGGTGGTGTGACCCGCTTGACCTTCGCCGGGATGAGCAATCAGGGGGGATGCTGAACAAAGATTGCCGATAAAGTAGAACTTTTTAATGCATGAAGGACGGGCTAGGGACAATGATGTAGTAATTTTTAGGCGATGTTGCATAGTTTTTATATAAAGTTTAACACTGATAAAATTCAACTGTTACGATACGGAAAATGGGAGGATCTAAAATTCGATGGAATAGAAAAAAAGATCCCCGATGACCGGGTGTACCTGAGAGATGGAGAGTAGAAGAATTCAACTCACTACTTCACCAGGCCAACTTGATCTATTGTAGAAGTATCCCCCGTTAAACTGTAGGTCTAAGACGGGGTGAAAAGCTTGACCTTCGATGGAGTGAGCATTTCTGTAATAAATGATAAATATTATTTTCACAAAGTGATTCTGTTATTCTCGGTAAACCGTCTTATTCCGCTCCCGAGTGATATTTTGTATGGTTAGGCTGTTTAAAAATTTTTTTATTCTGAAATTAGATTTTATTGTGTTAAGGAGTGTTTTAGCATTTTATTTTAGACGTGGTTCGGATTCAACGTTAAACTGTAGGTCTAAGGTGGAGTGACACGCTTGACCTTCGTTAGAATGAACAATTTGGATAGGTCCGGGCTTGTATATTATTATTATTTTTTATTATATATATATACTCCTCGCTCGTAATTCTTATGCTATTATTATTTTTTATTGCATATATTCCTTCGTTTGTATAGGAGTGTATATTTATTTTCAATATATTTCGTGAAATTGGAACCAATAATTCACTGAACAACAATGAAAAATATACGAAGTAACAATAACTATTTTTATACATTTCATAGAGTGCTTATTAAAAAATGAATATCCATTTTGCTGTATTACATCACAATTTTTATTTTCAGGGTCAAATATTTATTAGTTAAATTACAAAAATGGATGCTTATAGAATCTTTTGCTCTGAATATAAGGCATTTTGGTACTTGCTATCCTCTTTCCGAACTCGTCACAGGATTCAAATTTACAAGATTTTATCATGAGTGTGTCATTCCATCCATTCTCTCCACCCCCACCCCCTCCCTCTTTGCCCCATATTAGCACCGCAGGAGTCAATGATGCGTCAGTAAACACGTGTTGCCTAATGGGTGTCGTAGTGTGCGCATTTGTGATATCTAATATATATTTTGTGTCAAGTGATTAATATTAATGTTTATTTAACGTTAATATTAATATTAAAATATATCAGTCTCATTGTAAACAATCATTTATTTCACTTTCTAGGTAAAACTAAGCCCATGTTACATAATGTCACGTGTATGTAAAAATCGTGCAGATTCCTTCTGCTACCATCTGTGGTGAATTCACTTTCAAAAAATATCAACGAATATCATTCCATCCACTCTCTCCACCCCCACCCCCTCCCTCTCTGCCCCATATTAGCACCGCAGGAGTCAATGATGCGTCAGTAAACACGTGTTGCCTAATGGGTGTCGTAGTGTGCGCATTTGTGATATCTAATATTATATATTTTGTGTCAAGTGATTAATATTAATGTTTATTTAACGTTAATATTAATATTAAAATATATCAGTCTCACTGTAAACAATCATTTATTTCATTTTCTAGGTAAAACTAAGCCTATGTTACATAATGTCACGTGTATGTAAAAATCGTGCAGATTCCTTCTGCTACATCTGTGGTGAATTCACTTTCAAAAAATATCAACGAAGTATTACAGCCCGTGTCAGGAAACTATATGAACTATATTTTGGTTGTAAAGTTGGAGACCAAGATAAGTCTTGGGCTCCCCATATTTGTTGTGTGAAGTGTGCCAGTGCTCTCTCTCTGTGGTTCAATGGATCTGGACCCGGTTTAACTTTTGGTGTTCCAATGATCTGGCGGGAGCAACGTGATCATTTCAGTAACTGTTATTTTTGTTTGACTGATATTAAGGGCTATAATAACAAAACTAAAGGATCTATTTCATATCCTAACCTTCCCTCCGCCATCCGCCCTGTGCCTCACTCAACTGAAATTCCAGTACCCAAACCACCAGCTGCATTATCTGACAGTGATACCGACATGAGTGATGATAGCTCTAGTGCAACAAGTACAGAGTTTCAATCTGATACTGAAGATAATAGTGAACCACATTATATCACGCAAAATGACTTGAATGACTTAATACGTGATTTAATTCTTACCAAAAGTCAGAGTGAACTAATGGTTTCGCGTCTGAAACAAAGGAATTTGTTGGAAAAGGACACGAAAATTACAGTTTATCGCAAGCGTACCAAGCTTTTAGCAACTTTTTTTTCCATGCAGGACAATCTTTGTTTTTGCAATGACATTTATGGGCTATTCAATACTCTAGAAGCGCAATATGATCCGGGAGACTGGAGGCGTTTTATTGATGCATCAACATACAGTGTGAAGGCAGTGTTGCTGCACAATGGGAATGTTTTACCGTCTGTACCAGTTGCTCATTCTGTTATCTTGAAAGAGACTTATGATAACCTTCGTTTTATTCTAAATTGCATCAAATATTCTGAGCATGGTTGGTCCATCTGTACAGACTTAAAGGTTATTGCACTTTTAACCGGACTACAGACAGGATTTACGAAATATATGTGCTTTCTATGTATGTGGGACAGCCGGGCCCGAAAACAGCACTACACCAGAAAAGTTTGGCCACCTCGTGTCTCAGTTAATCCAGGTACAAGCAATATAGCACATCACCCACTGATTGAAAAGGACAAGGTTCTGTTACCACCACTGCACATTAAACTTGGCCTCATCAAACAACTAGTAAATGCAATGGACAAGAATCTTCCTTCATTCAAATACCTGCTTGGAAAGTTCCCCAAACTGAGTGAGGCAAAGATTAAAGAAGGTGTGTTTGTAGGTCCACAGATTCGCCAGCTCTTACTTGACAATGATTTTGAAATGACAATGAATGAGGTAGAACTGGCAGCTTGGCATTCTTTTAAGAAAATCTGCAGTGGTTTCCTTGGCAAACACAGGGACGTCAATTACAAGGCACTGGTGGAAGAGCTCCTACAGAACTACCAACGGCTTGGCTGCAATATGTCACTTAAAATGCATTTTTTTCATTCGCATTTATCATTCTTTCCTGGCAATCTTTCTGATGTGAGTGATGAGCATGGTGAACGGTTTCACCAAGATGTCGCAACCATAGAAAACCAAGCGATATAAAGGCAAATGGAGCCCTGCCATGCTTGCCGATTTCTGCTTGATGTTGCAACGGGATCACTCAGCTAAATCCTACAAACGTCAGAGCCAAGCAAAACATTTTTAAGGTAAATGTTTGTATTTTGTCTAAATGGTAAATGTATGGTAAATTGTTGCGTAAATGTAGTGTTTTGTATGTGGTTTTTGTCATTAATGCATAGTTAGATCTCGATTTCATGATGCAAAAAAAGAGAAAAGCATTGAATTAACTGAATATTATGTATATATATTTTACACAAAACTGAGATATGATACTCAGAAACGGTTTTCATTTTCGTAATCAGCGTGTTCGATTTCATAAATATGACATAAAATGGTTCATGTATATTTTTGAAACTTAAATTTTGTTGTTCAGTAATTCTTCTAAATAAAGAGTGATGTGGTGGTGTTTTATTTAGTTCTTTTGGTTGTATACATAAACGTTATTATTATTATTTAATTATACCAAATGGCTGGTTAGACCTTCTAAGCCAACTGGCGGATTAAGTCAGATTATATGCTTTAATTAAATAAATAGCGCAAACTGGCAACTCAGTCAGATACGCCAACTATCGGATTAAGCCAGAATATGTGCTTTAATTAAATAAATAGTGCAAACTGGCAACTGAGCGTTCTAAGCCAGAATATATGATTTAATTAAATAAATAGCGCAATCTGGCAACTCAGCCAGATAAGCCAACTGGCTGATTATGAACATATTAAGACAACGGCCGCTCGGCTGAAGTCTTAATATGCACTTGGCTCCTGCCAGGCGAACACCTCTCCTCTTCTTTTCTCTCCTTCTCCTCTCTCTTTCTCTTAGGGGATAACTCCGCCTCCAAGTTGCATAACCCCTTGTTGCTCTTCCAACATCCCCTTCCCCCTTTGTCGCATAACAACTTGCAGCATTCCACCTTGTTGCATAACGACTTGCAACATCCCCCCTCCCCTTATTACATAACAACTTGCAACATTTTGCGCTAATACTACTAACGCAATTATTGTGTTTTGTATTGAAGTAAAATGAACTATAATCATAAAATTAGTATAAAACAGTACCGTATAAAACATCATATTCTGACAAAACCTGACATAATGTGCAAAAATGAAGTTAATTTTCGAAATCAGCACCCTATAATTAGTATAAAACAGTATGTTTTTACCGGGAAGCAAGACTGTTGTTAGGTTGTGTAATTTCCCGATACGCTACAAAAAGAATCGGGAACCCTTAGAGAATTTAGTAAGTTTCACACAATCCTACGATCCCCTACAAGAAGAAATCGGAGAGTATTGTAGTATAAGAGAAACTACTGCGACTCCCTACACGTTACCAGCTACTCCAAGGAAACAAATCCGTTGCTGCCACCTAACCAGAACCCCCGTCAACCTCGAACCGCCCAAGGCCAGAGACAGAGGAGTTAACATATATATATATGTTTTTTTACAAATGCTTTTAAATAAACAGATGGAGCGTTATTATTTTTTATTTTTAAGTACCGAAGCTGATCTGGACCATTGTGCAAATATATTCAGGGAAACAGTAGAGAAAATCCAGGTTGTGGGCAATGAGGGGTTAGGGATGAATGAGCCTCAGTTGGAAGTTTTACACAGCAGTTACCACCCTTGTAGAGAGCGACAGCAAGAGTGTGAAATAATTGGGCAAATAGTGTAATTTTTTATTTTTTGTATTAGAGCATTACCGATTACATTTTTTGTTTATTAATATATTTTTCATTCTACACAGCAGTATATATATGTCGAGCGGGTTTTATTGTGCCGCTCGAACATAGGTGATAACGATGGACTCGAATTTTGGAGGTGGTCCCTTCGTTTGGAGTCGGAGTTGTATCCGGGGGAATTTAGGGCGGGTCGTACTCAGGTGACAACATGAATCTGAAGGAAATCCTACCATCAGGGGTGGCAAAATTATGTGTTTTTACATGGGGAATTCAAATATGAGCTTATTTTTTGGATAGGATAACTCTAACCTACATCATTTTGTATTTCTAAATTGCCAATTTTACCCTTTTGAACCCCTTTATAATATATTAAAAGATATAAGGTAAATCATTTATATTGACAAGGCCAAATCAACTTCACATATATTTATTAATAGGTGAACTGCATGTATATCACTGGATATAATTACAAAGATCATTCTCCTGACATCTTGAACTTTGCCAGGTTGCACAAATCCTGCTTTGACTCAGACTTGGACATCAGCTTCCTGCTGGTCTCCTGAGCCCTGATCCCTCCATCCCTCTTTTCCTGTGAGAAGTACTTAGCAGAAGCCTCAGTCACCATTTTAACAACCCTCTCAATGCTTTGTGTGTGGCAAGGCCAGTTGCGCACCTCCATGGGGGTGTTGATGAAGTTTTTCACCTCTGAGGTGCTTAGAGAGCAGGTGAGAGGTGGCTCTGACACACCTTCTGACCAGCTGATCAAGTCACCGATGCTGGAAGCATCACAATTGATGTCAGGTGTCCTTCTGCTCCTAACAGAGGAGTCCCCCCGGTCCCCCTCTCCCCTGATGGCCAGGATTCTCTCCACCCCTTCAATCCTCTCCTTCTGATCCTCAGAGCAGAGTAGTGTTTGGAGGATGACTTCACTGTGGGCATACCAAGCAGATCTTCTCACAGTTGGCATCACAATATCCAGCACCTCCTTTCTCTGGGACTTGAGGCAGTCCAGCTGAAAGAGGATGTGCCTAGGCCCTTCGATCCAGGAGTGCTTGACCTTCACGTTGAACCAACATGGGTAATACACTCCAATGATGAATTCCACAATGAATTGCATAATCTTCAGGTTCTTTCCTTTAAGTCCGTGCTTTGACACCCAGAGCCTGAGAAGTCTGTTCGCTGTGGTGAGCCAGCGGCTGTGGTTTACTGGTCCTATCTCTAACAGAGCCAGCCCTGCAGGAAGTACTCCATCCCTGACTGCACAGACAATTTTATAGCTATAGTATTGATCAGTTGAGAGATCTTGAATGACCTTGTCAGGAAGCTTGATCAGTGGAGGGCCAACAGAGATTCGGGTGAAGTTTGGATTGATATCAAAGTCTGTAGCAGAATCAAGGAGCTTTCCTATTGGCCCGGATAATTTTTTGTCTGACAGAGTAGGGCCATCAAGGTCAACAATGAGATGGCGCAGGGGAAGTTCAACAGTGTGCAGGTTGCACACCAACCAGACCAGCTTTCTCCCCAGGTGCAGCTCCAGCTTCCGCATTACTCCAGCTTTCACACCAGTGTTGACATTTGTTGAGTCTCCTCCAATGGCCAACAAGGTCTTATCATAACCCCTCTCTTTCAGCCAGGCAAACAGGACCTTAGCAATCTTCTCCGCATGTGACTCCTCTTTAGTTGCTTACTCTGGGGTAAAGTGGAACAGATAGTAGCTGCCAGGCTCACTAACAACACTATAGTGTTCTTCCTTGATCTTTGCGGGAAAAGATTGGTCACTGCCCTCAGCTTCCATCATCACATTGGTCAGGTCAATCCGCCCATCAAAGAGGATGCAAGAGATCCCCCCCTCCTCCCTGCACTTCTCGAACTGTTCCCCCAGCTCTCTCATCAACTTCTCCTGTGCTCTCTTGACCTTGCTCTTATCAATCACTTTACTTGTATTGTCTTCTGTGATGATTCCTGCGTCAATCAGAGCTGCTGTTGCTATCGCTGCAGTTGGCCTCAGCCCTATGCCATACCTTACACTAAGAAACCCAGAAGATATAGGATCTCTACAAACTGACATCAGCAGAATCTACAAGTGGACAGAAGATAACAATATGAAGTTTAACACTGAGAAATTTCAGCTGTTACGGTACGGAAAAAAAGAAGACCTAAAATCCATGGAATATTGTACCCCAAATGGAGAGGAAATTCTGAGAAATTCCAGAGCAAAAGATTTAGGGGTTGTAATGACAGATGATGCGAAATTTGAAACAAAAAATAAGATAGCAGTAAGCAGAGCAAAGAGAATAACACTGAAAACACTGATCATACCCAAATTTGAATACAGCTCGGTCCTAACATCCCCATATAAAAAAGAAGACATTAGACAGCTGGAAGGGATTCAGAGAAGCTTCACAGCCAAGATCAATGAGTGCAAAGAACTAAATTACTGGGAAAGGTTACGCGAACTAGACCTATATTCACTGGAAAGGAGAAGAGAGAGATACACCATTATTTACACTTGGAAAATAATGGAGAAACTAGTCCCTAATCTTAATCTGAACCCCATAACTCCCCAAACAACGGTGGAAAGTAGAAGCGGTAGACTGTGTCGTATTCCCAAATTGAAGGCGAGACAGGGAACATCCTTAACCCTGAAAGAAAATAGTTTTGTAGTGAGAGGACCAAAACTATTTAATCAGTTGCCCAAAGACTTAAGAAACACGAAGGGAGTTGCAGTGGAAATCTTCAAAAGAAGACTAGACGCCTGGCTCAGAACAATCTCCGATGAGCCGGGCGTACCTGGCTATGTGAGGTGGAGAGCGCAAGAATCAAACTCATTACTTTACCAGGCCAACTCGAAAGGAGAGGCGACAAGCTTGACCTTCGCGAAATGAGAAATCATCGCGCGGAACCTTTGTAAGGTTGTAAGGTAAGGTAATGTGTGTATATATAATATATATATATATATATATATATATATGCACAGTTTTAATTTAATTACAGAGCAGGTTTAAAATATTCAGTCTTAAACGCTTCACAACTTAATAGCTGATACATTTTTAAATTAATTATAGAACATTTTTATTCGTTATTTACACAATATATATATATATATATATATATGAAAATTATTTCACGAAAGTAACACGTGAAAAATATTTATGATGAATAAAACCACGAAGGAAA
This sequence comes from Bathynomus jamesi, assembly GCA_023014485.1. Lineage (NCBI taxonomy): Eukaryota > Metazoa > Arthropoda > Malacostraca > Isopoda > Cirolanidae > Bathynomus > Bathynomus jamesi. The sequence goes on along the minus strand of JAJOZX010000903.1, from coordinate 1,009,642 downwards.
GGAAACACAAAATGGTTCTCAAGCGCTTTCGTCTAATGACATCCTCAGGAACACTGAAGTACATAAAAAGGTTAAGCCTATATATAGGTTACAGAAAGAAAAAAAGAAAAAAATAAATAACATACATACACACACACACACATATATATATATATATATATATAATATATATATATACATATCTATATATACAAATACATACATACATACATACATACATACATATATATACAATAAACAGAGAAGTAAAAATAAAAAATTAAAAAATTAAAAATTAAAACCTTAAAGGATTACCAGTGAGGCGTACAGATTTGTAAGGAAAAATATCGATTTTTAGCACAAGATCAAATGGATTATAAAAATACAAATTTATACTGGAACTCTGCCCGGGTTTTAACACACTGCTGCCTATGGTCAGGTTTCGATATATATAAAAAATAAAATGCAAATTAAAAGTTAATAAAGTAGAAGACAAGTTTACCAAAGATTTAATATTTTACCCTTCTTATCTAAATCTGTTTTAAAGGAATTCAAAATAACAGGATCGAGTTGAAAAAGACCTTTGCTTATGTTGAAGTTATTTGAAAGTTGGATAATGGCAGACTCAAGAATATTTCTATTAACAATGTTGCTTGAATGGAATAAAACTGAAGCATTATTCCAATCAATACAGTGGGCTAACTCTGACAAATGGACAAAAAGGGCACTGGACAACTGTCCTGTTCTAACGGAATATTGATGCTGTTTTATACGTGTGTGCAAATCCTTTCCCGTCTGACCTATGTAAAAGGAATCACATTGTTTACAACCAATTTTATAGATAATACACCAAACTTAGGAAGAACCCGCAGGATGACGTCATCAAATCATTTAATAGTGGCTTGAAACGCCTTCTCAAAGATCATAAGGACTTAATTCCGCTTTTCATGTCCACTTCACCTGCTCTGCCCTACCTTTACGGTCTTATTAAAACCCACAAACCTGGTAACCCTATGCGCCCTATTATTAGCTCGGTGGGCTCTATTACTTATAAACTCTCCAAATGGCTTGTCAAAGTCTTGTCCCCCATTCTCGGAACTTTCTCTGATTCACATGTAAAAAATTCCATGGATCTTACGGGAAAATTGAATAATGCACGTACTGAAACTAACGATAAATTGATCAGTTTTGATGTTTGTTCATTGTTTACAAAAGTGCCGATTGACGATATGCTTGACTTTCTCTCCCAAGAATTACATAAGTATGACCTGCCACTACCTTCACACATTGTTTTGGAACTCATTAAGCTTTGCATCAAAGACTGTAAATTCACTTTCAATAACGAGTATTATCAACAAGTTTTTGGGATGGCTATGGGCAACCCCTTATCGCCCTCCTCTCCAATATTTATATGGAGTTTTTCGAAATTACCTATATTCCGAGAATCCTGGGGGTTGGCATCCCTTGGTTGCGGTACGTCGACGATATTTTGTGTATCTGGCCCATGAATCGTGACCTGGATAGCTTCCTCCTTCAGTTAAATGATCAAGTCCCCTCCATTAAGTTTACTTTAGAAGTTGAGCAAGACAATTCAATCCCATTTTTGGATGTGCGTGTACATAGGGAAAGCCCAGGTTTTAAGTTTAGTATCTATCGGAAAACGACAAACAATTTGTCCTACGTACACTTTTACTCGGGACATGATACCCCCACTAAGAAGGCCATATTTTCATCAATGTTTCTCCGCGCCCTTAGGATCGCCAGTCCGGAATACATCGATGCCGAATTGGAAAAAATCAACGGTATTGGAAGTGATTTGTGTTATCCATCTGCGTTTATGGAATCTTGTCTCAACAAGGCAAAACGAACTTTCTATCGTGTCAATATTAACACTCGTACTTTGTCAAAAAATATTTTAGTACTTCCATTTTTCCCGGGCTTTTTAGGCATTACTAATGTACTTAAACTTTTGGATATTAATGTAGTATTTTCATATAACAATATTGTGAAAAATATCATAGTAAAAAATAGCCCTACCAATAATTCAGGCATTATCTATAAAATTGGTTGTAAACAATGTGATTCCTTTTACATAGGTCAGACGGGAAAGGATTTGCACACACGTATAAAACAGCATCAATATTCCGTTAGAACAGGACAGTTGTCCAGTGCCCTTTTTGTCCATTTGTCAGAGTTAGCCCACTGTATTGATTGGAATAATGCTTCAGTTTTATTCCATTCAAGCAACATTGTTAATAGAAATATTCTTGAGTCTGCCATTATCCAACTTTCAAATAACTTCAACATAAGCAAAGGTCTTTTTCAACTCGATCCTGTTATTTTGAATTCCTTTAAAACAGATTTAGATAAGAAGGGTAAAACATTAAATCTTTGGTAAACTTGTCTTCTACTTTATTAACTTTTAATTTGCATTTTATTTTTTTATATATATCGAAACCTGACCATAGGCAGCAGTGTGTTAAAACCCGGGCAGAGTTCCAGTATAAATTTGTTTTTATAATCCATTTGATCTTGTGCTAAAAATCGATATTTTTCCTTACAAATCTGTACGCCTCACTGGTAATCCTTTAAGGTTTTAATTTTTAATTTTTTAATTTTTTATTTTTACTTCTCTTTTTATTGTATATATATGTATGTATGTATGTATGTATGTATTTGTATATATAGATATGTATGTATATATATATGTATATATATATATATATATATATGTGTGTGTGTGTATGTATGTTATTTATTTTTTCTTTTTTTCTTTCTGTAATCTATATATAGGCTTAACCTTTTTATGTACTTCAGTGTTCCTGAGGATGTCATTAGACGAAAGCGCTTGAGCACCATTTTGTGTTTCCTTTCCTTCGTGGTTTATTCATCATATATATATATATATATATATATATATATATATATATATATATATATATATATGTATATATTATGCTTATGCGCTATACAAAATTAACTAACTGCTGCGCATTTTTTTATTCAGTATACGTACAATTTCATCACATTTTTAATTACCAGTACAATTTAAATTAATTATAGAACAATTTCAGATTTGAGAAATTACATGTGTTATATATAAAATTACACTTCACATAATACAAAGAGTGGTTTTGGCTTTTTTAGCCAAAAAAATTCGTTGTATTGTGTGGTGTGATTTTATATATAACCCATGTATTTTTATATATTTTGAATATACACATGTACGGGAATCGTCTATTTACTTGTTTGCAAATAAAATTGTCATTGGATTCAAAATTACATAAATCGAACAAATTTAAGAAATCTGAAAATTCATGCTCTCTAGCCATGTATAATAGGAAATATACTGGTCAAAAAAAGAAACGCAATTTTTGAGATTTATTAATAAACATGAGGACTCAGTATAGAGTAAATGATTCTTTAACATAACAAACAGTCAATAACGCGTATGGCCACCCCTAGCCACAATGCAGGCTTGGAGTCTGGCCCTCATCGACCTCAACAGTCTCTGCAGGAAAGCAACAGGGATGGCCCTCCACTCTTCAATAATTGCATTGGTCAGTTCCCTGATGTTCTGTGGCTGATGCTGACGTCTGCGAACTCGCCGTTCAAGTTCATCCCATGCGTGCTCTATCGGTGACATGTCTGGGCTGAAGGCTGGCCATGGTAAGGTCTGCACCTGTTGTCCCTGCAGGTACGCCTGCACTATCCTGGCTGCATGAGGTCTGGCATTGTCCTGTTGCAGGAGCACCAATTCTGGATGTTGCCTCATGAATGGAAGAACATGTGGGTGAAGAATCTCATCCCTGTAGCGCTGGGCAGTCAGAGCGCCATCAACAACCACCAGCTCAGTTCTTGAAGCAAAGGCAATTCCTGCCCAAACCATGACACTTGGTCCTCCCCATCTGTCATGCTCCACTACTGCAGCATCTGAGTATCGCTCCCCTGGTCGTCTGTATACCCTGACACGGCCATCAGAATTGGACAGTCTGAAGCGAGACTCGTCAGAAAAGAGGACTTGGTTCCACATTCTTTGTGTCCAGTCACGGTGCTGATAGGCCCATTGCAGGCGTCGTTGCCTTCTTGCATCAGTGAGAAAATGACCTCTGTAAGGCCTGCGGGATCGGAGTCCTGCATTACGGAGTCGGTTTCTGACGGTCTGGTCACTAATTCTGTTGTCGTGGATACCAGGTGTCTCTCTGGCTGTCTGACGAGCATTCCGCTGCTGATGACGCAGGTGCTGCAGTACAATATGGCGATCCTGGCGTTGGGTCGTCACACGAGGTCGCCCACGTCTTGGCAGGTCCTCAACACTTCCTGTGGCATTGTACCGTCTAACAAGCCTAGAGATTGTGCTGGGATGCACATGCATTCGTTGTGCAACTTGGACAGCAGACATGCCTGCATCCAACATGCCCAAGGCACGACCTCTGAGAGTCGTGGCATACCTCAATCGCGGGAAAAAGTTTGGTTTTCTCAACGGGCAGTGTGTATTCTGTGAAGTCAAAGAAAAAATGCATGCCTTCATAAAGAATACATTCAATTTAATCTCTGTTTATTGTTTGTAACAAAATGGCGTCTTAGCCGGGATTAGTCAGGTTTAAAAACATGCACTAAGTGGCTTTAAAAGATTTGAACAAACATTTAACCATAATCTTGAAACTGTGATAATACCACTAACAACTTAAATTTTACACCATATGCAAGCTAATTGCGTTTCTTTTTTTGACCAGTAAAATGTTTGAGTGTATGGTGACGCATTTTTAGGTAATAAAATAATATATATATAGTAGAGCATTCTAAGAGATTCAGTAAAGAAGTAGCAAAATTTTCCAGAATCTATTCGAGTTTTTAAGATTATTTTTTGACTGGATGTAAATAATGGATTTACAGGCAGCGCTTTGTAGTTTTATTTCTCTTTATAATTTTAAGTTAATTTAAAGGTTTAAGGTTGAAAAATAAATGAAATGCCACACTAATCAAAAACTGCAAGAATGCAATCGCTGAGCCCCTATACTGGATATGGAGACGATCATTAGACACTATGACTTTTTGAAAACTCAGAAAAAATTCAATGATAACCAACACGGGTTTCGGTCAGGCAGATCATGCCTATCACAACTAATGGAACACTACAACAACATTATTGATTCACTTGAAAGTAATGAAAACTATGATGTACTATACACAGACTTTGTTAAAGCGTTCGACAAGTGTGACCACGGAATCATAATACATAAACTGAAATATATGGGAATAACAGGAAAAGTAGGGAAATGGATATATAATTTCCTTAGTGAGCGGAGGCAAGTCGTTACAGTACAAGGAGTATCTTCATCAGAATCCGAGGTCCTCAGCTCAGTACCACAAGGAACAATATTAGCGCCACTACTCTTCATAATCATGCTAACTGACATAGCTGAGGACGTTACCAGAGACAGCACAGTTACATCCTTTGCGGATGACACAAAGATCAGTAGAAAAATAAGAAACCCAGAAGACATAGGATCTCTACAAACCGACATAAACAAAATCTATCCATGGAATATTATACCCCAAATGGACAGGAAATTCAGGGAAATTCCAGAGCAAAAGATTTAGGGGTTGTAATGACAGATGATGCGAAATTTGAAGCACAAAATAAGATAGCAGTAAACAGAGCAAAGAGAATAACGGGTCAGATATTGAGAACCTTTAAACGAAGGGATAGGAATGTAATGATTCCTCTACTGAAAACCCTGATAATACCCAAATTGGAATACTGCTCGGTCCTAACATCCACACATAAAAAAGAAGACATTAGACAGCTGGAGGGGATCCAAAGAAGCTTCACAGCCATGATCAATGGGTGCAAAGAACTAAATTACTGGGAAAGGTTACGAGAACTAGACCTATATTCACTGGAAAGGAGAAGAGAGAGATACACCATTATTTACACTTGGAAAATAATGGAGAAACTAGTCCCTAATCTTAATCTCAATCCCATAACTCCCCAAACAACGGTGGAAAGTAGAAGCGGTAGACTGTGTCGTATTCCCAAATTGAAGGCGAGACAGGGAGCATCCTTAACCCTGAAAGAAAATAGTTTTGTAGTGACAGGACCAAAACTGTTTAATCAGTTGCCCAAAGACTTAAGAAACACGAAGGGAGTTGCAGTGGAAATCTTCAAAAGAAGACGACGCCTGGCTCTGAACAATCTCCGATGAGCCGGGCGTACCTGGCTATGTGAGGTGGAGAGCGCAAGAACACAACTCACTACTTCACCAGGCCATCTCGAGAGGAGAGGCGACAAGCTTGACCTTCACGAAATGAGAAATCATCGCGCGGAATCTTTGTAAGGTTGTAAGGTAAGGTAAGGTAATATAATATATATATATATTATATATATATATATATATATATAAGAGGTGTCAGGAAATGATTGCCCCCCCTGTAGAGCAAAAACTAGAAGAGATAGATAAAAACCGGCGAGACCACTTGAAAGAGCGTTAAAATCTGAATAAAACCATTATATTCTATTCCTGTGATTTTAATTCTTACCATTTTTTTCCCCACAGAAACCATGGCATCATCTATTTTGAACGATTCAGAGAAAAAGCGAGTTCTTGACCGCATTCGAGCTGTCACATTTCGTGAAGCAAAGGAAACTGGTGCAACTTTCATAACTCGACACTGGGTGGCTGAGAGATTAAAAAGATCAGAAGACTTTGTCAAAAGGAATTGGAATAAGAATCCTGAAGATTGTGAAACAGAATTTCGAGGAGGAAGACCGGAGAAATTATCTCAAGAATCGAAAGACATTGTGCTTGCTGCATCACGGCGCCGAAAGAAGAGCTGCTGTGAGGTAGCGAAAGAGATACTTATCCGTCGTGGTAAGATAGTCAATCGGCAACTTGTGCATCAATTTCGAGTTCGCCAAGGCTTGAGTGCTTGGCATGAAATAGCTAAGCCACGGAAGAGTGATCTTAATATTGAAGATCGGCTATGGTTTTGTGATTATCTTGATGAATGGACGGAAGACGATTTCCTTCACTTGGTTGTCAGCGATGAATTCTTCGTTTATGTCTCCAGAAAACCAAATTTTCAGAATGATCGGGTTTGGGCAACAACTCCTGATGAAGTCCCAGACGACCAGAAGTGTCGAGAAATAGTAAAAAATCCAGCATGTGTGGGTGTTTTCATTATGTTCTCTATTCGGAAGCTCATCTGGGTTATCAAACCAAGAGGAACCAGTTGGGATGGGCCTTATTTTCGAAATGTAATTTTAGCCCAACATGTAATTCCGTTTTTGAAAGACCCCGAGTGTGTTTCGGATGTTGAACAGGCAACCTTTCTTCACGACAAAGCCCCCTCTATGAAAGCACTTGCGACTCAACAACTGCTTAAGGACAATAACATTGATTTTTTCGGAAATAATGAATGGCCTGGCAATTCTCCCGATCTTAATGTCTGTGAACATGTCGGATCCATCATGAAGGATCGGGTGGAGTCCTTAATGCTGGAACAACCCATTCAGAATCGGTATTCAACAGAAATTATGACTGCAAAGATCAACGAAGTCCTTGAAGAAATGAGTCATGATACCGATCTCTTTGAGACACTTCTGGGATCATACCCCCGTCGATTAATGGCCGTCAGAGCTGCAAATGGGGGCAACACCCGATATTAAAACAAGTGTTTTTTATTCAAAATTAAACACTCTTTCGCGTGGTTTTGTCTGTTTTTTTCTATTCCTTTCAGTTTCTTCTGTACAGGGGGGGGGGGGCAATCATTTCCTGACACCCTTTATATATATGCACAGTTTTAATTTAATTACAGAGCAGGTTTAAAATACTCAGTCTTAAACGCTGCACAACTTAATAGCTGATACATTTTTAAACTAATTATAGAACATTTTTATTCGTTATTTACACAATATATATATACATATATATATATATATATAGATATATATATATATATATATATAGATATATGTATATGTGTATATATGTATATATATGCTTATGCGCTATACAAAATTAACTAACTGCTGTGCATTTTTTTATTCAGTATACGTACAATTTCATCACATTTTTAATTACCAGTACAATTTAAATTAATTACACTGGTCTGCGTCATTTTTTAGGTCAAGGTTTTTTTAGTTGTTCTTTTATAAGTTTTGCATGCTGAATTCAAAAATGTAACTCATTTTGCTCAATCAGGTCAGGTTTTTATGCTATCTCAATTTTAAAAAAATTGGACAACACTGCCCAGCACCAATTTTGCTGATTTAATTCTAACACCTGTTTTTAGGTAACTTTGATGTGCTGATTTCAAAAATCACCCTAGTTTTTGCCTATCATGTCAGGTTTTCGAACAATCAAATACGGATATTTTGGAGATATCGCATTTTGGCAGGGTTATGCCCAATTTTTTTTCTTTTCAAAAAATAAGTTTTTACATACTCAGAATCAGCATGGAAAAGTAAACAATTGTGCAGGGAGTGAACTTTAATATACAATGGTAATATTGACACATAAAGTGATTAAAAGTGTTTAAATAAGCAAAAAATTTAATCCATATTAAAGCAAGCACGGGACCAGTTTTCTTAACATTGTCTTTTTCTTGTTTTCTTACTTTTCAGTGCTGATAAATTTTCTCTTATAGGACTTCCTAGAATGAGAGATGTCAAGACAATCTCTTTGCAGGCTCCAGCAGTAGTCAGCCATCATATGGGTATCCCATCTTCCTTGGCATCGTTCTTCCATCACTTTGATATCTTGGTGGAACCTTTCACCTTGCTCTTCACTAACATCACCAAGATTTTCTGGAAATTTATCCAGATGACTGTTGAGATAGTGAACTTTAATGCTCATGTTGCAACCCAACTGCTGAAAGTTTACAAGTAACGTCACTAACGGAACCGGCTGCTCTCACTCCGCCAATGGGAAATCTCTCTCAGATCATGACGTCACGCTCACACCTGGGGAAATCACAGATACCCAAGATTTTAATATGTTGTACATGACCTTTAGATTTAATGCACAGATTTGCGTATTCCACAGGTAGAATTTTAACAGCAAAACAGCTGTTAACACTTAACAGGTCTCAAAAATCATCAATTTTGATAAGCGCCCTTCATGGATCACCCAAAATAGGCATATTGCATTGCACGAAAACCTGATGTGATGGACAAAATCTAAGGTGATTTTTTAAATCAGCACATTAATATTATCCAGAAACAGGTCTTAGAATTAAATCAGCAGCAACAAAATTTTTTTTTGTTGGGCAGTGTAATCGTTATGAAATGAGCAAGTTTATTTTTTTAAAACAGACTTACATTTTAGCCAAGTGTTAGCCAAGCTCTATATAATAAACAGACAACTTTTTTCTAATTACGATTCTCATTACTGTTTTTCAGCATGAATAGAATGTGTAAGAATGACCCAAACAGGTTCTGCTACATCTGTGGTAAAGTCACTATGTCAGACCGGCAGTGAAACATCACACATTTTGTGAAGAAAAGCTATCACGCCTACTTTGGAGTTAAATTTGGTGACCAGGACAAAGCCTTTGCCCCTCACATATGCTGCAAAACGTGCGTTGAAAGTCTGCGGCGCTGGAGCCACAAGAAGGTAGAGTGTCTACCTTTTGGTGTCCGAATGGTGTGGAGGGAAGGAAGAGATCATACTACTGACTGTTATTTCTGTATGACAAACCTACAAGGTAAGTTAGTATGAATTTAGTAGGAATTTCATTTTATACTTACAAAAATATGCCTGACAATATATGAGATATGTCTTTATCTTATCTTTATCTGTCTTTATCTGTTTCCTTTTAGGCATAAATCGAAAAAACAAGCAACACGTAAAGTATCCAAACGTGCCATCTGCCATAAAGCCAGTGCCTCATGGACCAGAAATTCCAATTCCAACACCGCCCGACAACTTTGATTCGTCGTCCGACTCAGATGAAGAAATGGATGACGGTGACATATCTGGTACATACCAACCTACTGCCGAGACAAGTCAACCCAAACTCTTTAGCGAAGCTGAGTTGAACGATTTGACAAGAGATTTGTGCTTGTCCAAAGAATCTGCTCAGTTGCTAGGGTCACGTCTTCGCGAAAATCGTTTGTTAGCTCCAGAAACAACATTCTTCTGGTATCGCAGCCGCGAAGAAGAGTTTCGAGAATATTTCACGTTGGACGAAGAAGCTTCGCTGGTTTACTGTAACAACGTCAACGGCCTCATTGCAGCTATGGTTTAGCGTATGACCCTACAGAATGGCGGCTCTTCATCGACTCCTCAAGCAGAAGCTTGAAAGCAGTACTACTCTACAATGGTAACAAGGTCGCGTCTGTTTCGGTGGGTCACTCGGTGCAGATGACTGAAAGTTATAGTAACATGGAGCTTTTGCTAACTGCTTTGAAGTACAAACATCACAACTGGATGATATGCGGCGGAGACCTAAAGGTATGTTCGTGTCTACAAAAAAAAATACAAACATATATATATATTTAGGCCCATATATATATATTTATAGGTTATAGCCCTAGTGCTGGGTCTACAAGGCGGCTACACCAAATACCCCTGTTTTCTCTGTCTGTGGGACAGCCGAGCAGACAAGCAACACTACGTACAACGCGACTGGCCAGCAAGACGTGGCCTGGAACCAGGCTCGCACAACGTTCTGTCACACGCTCTCGTGAATCCGCAGATGATTCTACTTCCGCCGCTGCACATCAAGCTCGGACTTATGAAGAATTTCGTCAGAGCACTCAACAAAGAAAGACGAGCTTTCGCTTTCCTGAATCAGAAATTTCCACGCGTCAGTGAGGGTAAACTGAAAGCAGGTATTTTTGACGGCCCTCAGATCAGGGAGCTAATGAAAGATATTCAATTCGACGAAAGTCTGGAGGACAATGAGATCAATGCCTGGCTCGCATTCAAGTCCATTGTCACGAATTTTCTGGGCAACCACCGAAGTCCAGACTACGAACGTGTTGTCGAGGAGCTCCTGCAGAGCTTCCAGGCTCTTGCTGCACGTATGTTCATAAAGATGCATTTTCTCAGCTCGCATTTAGACTACTTTCCGGACAACTGCGGTGATGTCAGCGAGGAGCAAGGAGAGCGCTTCCACCAGGACATTCGAGTGATGGAAGAGAGGTACCAGGGCCGCTGGGATGTGAACATGCTCGCGGACTACTGCTGGTGCCTCAAGAGAGACGTTCCAGCTGTGGAACACAGACGAAAGTCTTTGGGAAAACCCTTTCGTCCACATTAACTGTACTCGTGTACCATTTTTTATATACTTTGTACATTTTCTGTCAATTTAAGTCCGTTTTAAAAAATAAACTTGCTAATTTCATGACGATTATTTTCGAATTATCTATTTTTTTTAAAATTCAGATAGCATAAAAACCTGACCTGATTGAGCAAAATGAGTTACATTTTTCAATTCAGCATGCAAAAATTATAAAAGAACAACTAAAAAAACCTTGACCTCAGAAAAAACTTTTTCAAACGCAGACCAGTGTTATAGAACAATTTCAGATTTGAGAAATTACATGTTATATATAAAAATCACACTTCACATAATACAACGAGTGGTTTTGGCTTTTGTAGCCAAAACAAATCGTTTATTGTGTGATGTGTGATTTTATATATAACACATGTACTTTTATATATTTTATATATACACATGTATGGGAATCGTCTATTTACTTGTTTGCAAATAAAATTGTCATTGGATTCAAAATTACATAAACTGAACAAATTTAAGAAATCTGAAAATTCATGCCCTCTAGCCATGTATAATAGGAAATACAAGAGGTAGCTCGCTATTTTTTATTGGTTGTAGATTTAAAATTATATTATATGAAGCCCTCATAGGAAGAAGTGGCTAAGCGACAAAAGTATGGCATATATCTCATATATATGGCATATCAGTGGATGGTACAATCGTAACCACCAATACTTTATAAAATATCGGTAATATAATTACAAAAATTGTAATGAATCGTAACTGCAAATCGATGAAAGAATGGAGCTTAATATCCCAATTAAATTGTGAGTCCTTTCGGGCTATCCAATCAATCACAAATGTAAAGAGAAAAATACATTTTTTATTAACTTTTTCAGGTATTTTTTTTATTATATTATATGAGGCCCTCATAGGCTAAGCTACAAAATAAAAAAAACGCCATTACCCCATTACCCCCACCCCTCTACTCTATTACCCTCACACACAAAAGTAAAAAAGTCATTACCCCCACCACCGCTCCCCCATTACCCCCACCCCTCTACCCATTACCCTCACCCCCACTCCCCCAATTACCCCACCCCCTCTCCCCATTATACTGCTACCTGCCCGGAGGGCGGGTAGCAGTATATATATCACAGTATAAATGTCAAGCTCAAGATTTTCACGGCTGCGTTCTTTCCTGTAGTTTTATCGCGGTGCTGGGACCTTCTGACCCAGTAACCGGTGACCTAGGACCGGGAAACTTGACAGAGCACATCGTCAGCTCATGGGCTCTCAGTTGGTGGTGGTTGCAGAATTTTCCGATGTGCCGTTTAGGCTGTGCACGGTTCCGAAAAAAGCGGACACACACACACAGACACATTTTAGCTCAATAGTATATTAGATAAACAATACTATCCACATACATTTCAATATAAGCTTTGATGTCGCTGAGGAATAAACATAATTTGCGGTACATGTAACTGTTTCAGAAACCACATAACAATAGGGTCGATCCATGACAGCATTGCGATGGGGTCGTAACAGTAGAAACACTCCCGATTTCTAAAATACACTGCAAACCAATGAACACCACTTCCATGATCATCCATTCCAAACACAACTATAAGAACATTCATTTCCTGTTCTACCCTTCTCAGCTCCTCATGCCCCATATTACAGTCAAACTCAAGTTTACAGTCTACAGCTAGTTTACGGGCACTCCCCACTACCGTAGGCAACCAAATGTTTTTGACTCGTTTATTTAGTACAGTAAACATACAAACTAAGACTACTGCTATAAAGCCGCAACCACGATCGACGTTTATATGCCGCCTGTAAATAGCCTGAGAATTGAAATTAAGAGTATAATGTGTGGCACTATGACCCGCAACACGGAATACACGTTCAATATTTATCGTGAAGTTGCCCATATTGAAGGCTACACTACTTTGAGAGGCCTGCATTATACGGCCTCATATATACTCTATATCTACAGCTGCCAAGCGTCTGAATGGTATTACTACCGAAAAATCATCTACAGCTCCGTCATCTCACCCGAACCCGAAGGACAGCCGCGTTCTGACTTCACGTTCTTTGCGGTTCTGAAGGGCAAACACCACAATACCTTCAACGCGTCGCAGTCCGTGTTCAACACCATTGCTATACATGGATCTAGGATCAACCCTGACTATATACCGATTTCTAGTCAAGGCTGGGGTGGGGATAGCGGTGCGCACCAACTCGAATATTATGCCATCCACTACAGAACGAAAAGCTGCTGCTGCTGTGGAGGATGTACCAGGAATTGAACAGGAATAAAGGAGTATATTTGAGGAGGGTACAATTGTCGGGGTTGTGCCGTAAGACGTAGAGGGTTGGGGATCTATTACTGGTTTCTAAGAACCGGCGCAATCCTGGCACGCTTTATACATGACGTGGAGGGTTCTTCATCATGCTTCCCCTTTCATTTGTCGCGTGTTACAGGCATCGTTGATGTGGACTCAGCAGTGGGGATGGAGTTTGTGATCACAACTACACTGTCATCGGGGTCATCTGTAATATCGATGATGGGGTGCTGTACCTCATCGTCATTCACGGTTCTGTGGGAGAAGAGAAAAACCAAGACTTCAGAACATAAGAAACATCACTTAAATATTTATTATATTTTGTAAATGACAGACTTACGAGTGTGACGAGTTAGAAATGGATTCTGTAAAAAAATGCAGGTTCACGAGCCTATCCACATGTATTATATCTGGCCCTACAGGATGTGGTAAAACTGTGTTTATGCTTAAAATCATTAAAGAAAAGGGAGAGATGTTCTCAAAATTTGTGCATAAAGTTATATGGTGCTATTCGACGTATCAATCAGTGTTCAACGAGTACCAAGATGATATTTTGTTCCACAAAGGTGTACATGACGTTAATTCGTTAAAGGGAAATGAACATACAATCATTGTAATTGACGATCTCATGTTGGAGATGAATAAAACGTTTGCCGAGACATTTACAGTATTCTCCTACCATCTTAACATAAGCGTGTTCTCCATCAATCAGAATCTATTTCTCAAAAATTCATACATGCGCGATGTGTCGTTAAATACACAATATCTAGGCTTATTCGCGCAGCGTAGAGGTGTATCACAAATTGACGTATTAGCGAATCAAATATTCCTGAATCAGCGAAAGGAGTTTTAGGAAGTTTATAAAGAAGCTACAAGCCAGCGTTACGGATAGTTGTTTTGCGACCTTCATCCACGAAACACGTTTAGGGTGCTCCTAAGAACGAATATATTTCCAAACGAACCTAAAACGGTGTCTATTCCAGAAGGACAAAGAGGCTAAAGAAATACCATGAATTAATAAAAATCTATCATCGACTGCCCCAGGCAATGCAACAGATGTTTGCTAAAAATATGGACTCCGACTTTTAAAAATACATCTGTGAAATCTGTCTTAACGTTATGAATTGCAATGTATCAATGAAACCCCCTCAGAATGCTCGCATATGCCGTTACAAGAACATAATACGACATACGTACACGCGCTCGTAAAAGTCAAACTGTGGGGAAGAAAAAACGAATTACTGTACTATAAGGAGGGTCATTCCTACCCATCTTATTTTCAGCTTTGGGTCCTTTACTGACTAGATTAACATAATGAAGAAAGTGGTAATGATTCCATACGAGGTGTATGCTTCACTGCATAGTTCAAAGAATCCAGACACGGTTTTAGAACCCCGTAAAAGCAGGCTTAAAAGAATGGAAAGCGAATTGTTAGCCCTATTAAACAGTGAAAAAACACCTGATGAGAAAAGAATCTTATACCAAGAAGCTCTGTAGAAATTTCTTCACGAGTACGAAAATTATAAGAATCCGACAGAGATCCTTGTGGTTATTAGGCACAGCACCGGCAACGATGGGCATGGTGACATATGGCCTGTGTCCGACGATAGAGCTTTCCAACCAAACATTCATGGGTTCGGTCACACAACATATTGAGCATGTATTAAAAAGTACCCTCCCACATACATTGAGGAATAAAGGTTTAAGTCTTATAATCATTGAATGAGGACCCCAACATAGACTTGACCGATACAGGTGAGATCATTGAGGAAGGAGCAAAGGTACACGGATCGAATATCGTAGACATCGTCCATGATCTGGTGAGAAAGTGGGATAGGCCCTCACCATCAGGATGGAAGCATATTAAAGCAAGATGGCAACAGATAAATATCCCCAAAGTAATGATAGGAAATCTGATCAGGTTAAAAGACTTGGAACATGCATCGCACATGCCACAATTGAAAACGCCATCACCTCCGGTGGTAACACCTCTGAAGAGGAGAAAGAAGAGGTTAACCAACGGTCAACCCTACCCACGTGCCTCTAAAATACGCAAATGGATAACATATTAAGAAGGCGCTATTATGACATTTCTAGCCCAGCATCCTACGGTGGTGTAGATACACTGTACAGAAGTGTTTACAATGATGAAGTAGGAAAAAAGATGTTGAGAGGTTTTTGCGGGAGCAGGACACTTATATACTTCATAAGCCTGTGAGAAAAAGGTTTAAAACAGCCAAGACAACAGCGGCATCGATTGACTCTATTTGGCAAGCAGATTTAACAGACATGTAAAGATATTCACTGTATAACGAAGGTTACCGCTACATCCTATTCATAATAGATGTTTTCTCTAGATATTTGTTGCTAATTCCTCTGAAAAATAAATGGCCTGAAACAGTTGCTAAAGCAACCAAAACGTTGATGTTGAAAGGAAACAGGGTTCCTGGCTATTTTTGTACGGATATGGGGAAAGAATTTATAACCCAGCTTTTCAGAACATGCTGACAGAGTTTAATATCAGCTACTGCACTACCAATTCTATACATAAGATAAGGCATCTTTAGCTGAAAGAATTCAACGTACCATAAAGGAACGCATGCACCGCTATTTTACACATAAAAACACATACAGATATACAAACATTATGGAATCATTGGCCTCATCATATAACCGCTCATACCGTCGCACGATTGGGACAAAACCTAACGAGATTTTAGAAAGAGGTACGAGCAGAGAGCCTGATGTAGAAGAGATTAAACACCACCACCACACTCTGCACGTTTCAAAATCAATGATTATGTAAGGCTGTCGCGTTCGGGAAATAAATTCGCGAAGGGATTTGAGCAAGGCTGGACACGTGAGATTTTTAAAGTTAAGGCTATGAGACCTAAAGGCGAGATAATGTTGCATTACGTTGAAGATTTGAATGGGGAAGAAATCGCAGGAGGCTTTTACCTCGAGGAGTTGCAGAAAGTGACATTTACTTTAGAAAAAAATGTGTCTAAAATTGAAAATATTTTAGGCAGCAAAGGTTCAGGAAAGAGAAAAATGCACCTGGTGAAATGGCTAGGGTACCCAGAAAGCTTCAACACATATATAAAATCTGATGCAATAATGAAGCTTAAATAGTATGCAACATGGCGCCTAATCATTTCTACGTCACACTACCATCCTCCTCGTCCCTGTCTGTACATCCTAACAAAACCCTAGCCATCTTTGTGCAAAACTCCATGGACCCATTGAATTGGGTCGTGATTCGTATGAGGTGGCTATATACGAAATTCAGCTGGACACCCTCTTTTTAAATATTGATTATAAAGACCCCGTTTTTACGATTCTTAGAGACCTTGATGAGTGTGAAAAAGCCGGTATAACTCGGGATGAAACAATACATATCGTATAGACTGGGGATGACGGTATTACAGTACAGTAGTAACACTAGATCCGGGATGTTATGGCGCGGCTGAAGATGTTGTGAGAGTCTTAAACGTAATTTTAAAAAAACTCAAATCTTACGGCTGATTTAGCATAGGAAATCGTAAAAAAAGAAAACCCTGAACATACTCTAATCCTAAAATCAAAGGCTAACAGAAATATTAAAGAAGTGGAAAGAAGTAGAAAGAAGAAGAGGCTGTCCGGAAGAACGGATTACCACCACGTGGCATTAAATGTAAAGGGATATCAAAAAGAAGTGTTCTAAGCGAATGAAACCTATGGTTGACCATTTTTTTACTGATATATCTAAGGACATTGATCTCATGAATCATAGTTTGTTTACTACTTGTCGAGAGATGAGGCACTATTTCTAACTCGTCATGACACGCTTCATCCATCCGTGTAGTCCACAAAATGTTGTAAATCGGAGCTGTCCCTCTTTAACATGCCCCCAACTCAAGTTTCTATTGAACACAGTGACTTTATTAAAATTAACACTTTAAACACAATTAGTTCCCCGAGTGCTCCAACAAAATTTATGATACCTAGCTCAGGCCCTTACTTTTTTACCCAAGCTGTGTGCACATATACGCTAAACTACGTATAGCCCATTCTGATGGAACGGATTGCGATGACAAATATGTTGTATATCCTGAAACAAACTTTTTGCACTCCATATTCAACCAGTATGACGTATATTTAAATCAGGTCAACATATCGGCAGGAATGGGGTAATATCACCTACAAGCCTATCTGGAAAATGTACTGAACTTTACCAAAGAAACGAAGGATACTTTTAAAGTGCCGAGAGCTATTATCAAGCTAAAGACGAAAGTAGTATAAAGGACAAATTTAAAAATTCTAAAAAGATGATATGAGTGTTTTGGACGCCTACATACAGACTTCACATTCCAGGAGAAGTTGCTTGTGAATGGGGTGGATATGAAAATAAAGCTCACCCGCACGAATCCTGAGATCTATTTAAATCTGGATGCTGATGAAGAAGAGGGTGCAAAACCTGTTGTGATTCACATTATGGAGACATACCTCCGCGTACGGCGAGTGAAATTAAGTTCGCCTAAACAAACAGAAATTGAGAAAAATTTACCACATGCCACAGTAAAATACCCAATTAACAGAGTACAGATCAAACTATACACGGTGCCAGCAGGGTTGGCACCGAAACAGATAGAAAACATCGCCCTGGGAAATCTACCTAAAAGGATATTAATTGGAATGTAGGTGAATGGAAAATATAAATAGAATGCCTTTAAATTCGAGAATTTCGGACTTAAATATATAACTATACGTCAATTGCTTTGGGTTGGGGGAACATTAGATACGGATTATTCATCAGACGTCGTGTTCCCGCTTTGCGGAAGAGCATATAGTAATCTGTCCCATATTGCAGGTGATTGTGATGAGCTCGGGGTTTGGGGTAACGCAGAAAGAATTTATCGATCAGTTTAACATCTATCCGTTTGACATCACACCTGACGTATCTGCTAGTGTAAATACACACTTAAGTCCACAACAGAGTGGAAACATCTTAGTCAGATTGGAATTCGCAACCCGATAGACGCTCCTATTAGTGTACTAGTATATCTCGAGTCACAAGCCCTAATAGAAGTTGAGAGATTTAGGGTCGTTGTCACTGACTTTTAAAATGGACGCGAATACACTTCAGAGAGTAACGAATAGTAAACTAATCATACGTTCCAAATTTTTCGGTGTTTGCGAAGAATGAAACATTGAAATTGCCAACTACGAGGGATTGCGGTAGTCTTATTGTGAACACAGATGTTATTGGTAGTGAAGGGATTCATTGGCTTGCAATCTATTTTAAAAATAGGTACTGCTTGTACTATTTTGATTCACTCGGTACTCAACTCTGGAGTGACCCTGTTATTGTAAAATTTCTCGAGCAGATGCATATCGGTGAAGTTGTATGGAATCCCTTCCGGCTACAATGATATTTTATTAATACTTGCGGGATGTACTGCCTTTCATTTCTCATGCATATGTCACGTGGTAAGGAATTTATAATTTTTTTAAAACTATTCGACCCGTGTCACACTCAACGAAACGATGAAATGGTATGCAGACAGATAAAGAGCCGTTTTCCGATTGTGCGCACTCGTTGTATAGTATGATGTTTTCTTTGTATATATATATATATAATTGCATTCAATAATATTAATTTGTGTATTCTGTAGCTTATTTAAGATGGTTATTGTACTAAAAACATGATTTCTTTCATTTAATAAATTGATAAAAATACATTAGGTCTTCTTATCCAAAAAAAAAATTCGACACATAAGAAAAAACTTACATTATTTCGTTAATGATGTGACAATCGCTGGATTGACTGCTCGGTCAATCTTCTACCTCCGTATTCATGCCTACGACATGCGTTTCTTCAAAACGAAAAGACTGTATAACACGAGTAAAATCTTCATTGGACCTTCAAAGAGAAAGGATAATTAATTTGTTCATATCGAATCTTTTTTCATGAAAACTCAAATGCTTAAAACATATGCAGAGTATTACAATGTGAAGATATTTTCGAACCGCTCAGAGAAGTTCCTTTGAGAGAAAATGCCGAATAACATTTCATTTATTATGGATATTATAAAATTATTTAAAACTTGCAAAGGATTGCTATAAAAAATTCAAAGAATCAAAACAGGACTTTAGCATAATATTAATTGCAAACTAATGTATAATTGCGGATACCTACTATTTAAATGAAGCATTTTAAATGTGATGAGATGAATTACTACAACCCTCCATATATATGATGAAATAATCCAAAGCAGTGCTCTTTCTCCTAATGACAGGCACACTAAATAAATAACAAGTTCGCGAATAATTGGCTACAAAAAATGAAATTATAGGCACATAATTACTTACATTTCTACGGCAGTGCCTTGCGTCGGGTCGTAAGGAGCGTCATTGCAAATATCATCAACGGTTTGCGTTGGAAATAATCCGTTCCTGTCGGCTGCGTTAAAAAGAATAATTGTAGTCAACGCGATAGTGTCTTCATCTTTACATAAATCCGGTAAACTGTAAAGTTTTTGATTCATGACGGAGGGAATGTTTATTCACTGGTGAAAATAACTACTGTGACTCCTAGCTGAAAATATTTCCTTTTATATACATGATCCCCAAAATACTAATAGGCGGTTCATAAGTTTACTGATTGGTTGTCACTGTAACTGGACAGGGGTACGTTAAATTTGTTTACCAATCGTAACACCGACATAACGGACCCACGCTTTGGACGTCCTGATTGGTCGACGAGTGGTGTCTTTATCGTCTCTCCGTAGATTTAATGCTCACATCTCAAGGTGAATTGCCAACTGCAATCTCTACCACGATGGTTTCAAATATTTGCATTATTATTTGCGCCCATACTATTCTCAGCTTTCCCATTTTAGAACCCACCCTTTCCTGCAATTTGCCTCACGCATTTGCAACATTGATCAACATTTGCAACATTGCAATCTCTATCACGACAATATTTTGCATTATTATTTGCGGTCATACTATTCGATCCTCAACTTTCCCCTTTTTGGATAGGGAGATGGACAATTTCAGCCGCGGCAAGTCGTTACAGGAATATCTTCATCAGAGCCTCTCAGCTCAGTACCAAAGGAAACAGAATTAGCGCCGCTACTCTTCATAATCCTGACATAGATCCATTACCAGAGACAGCACAGTAACATCCGATGACATAAAGATCAATAAAAAAATAAGAAATCTAGATCTCTACAAGCAGAATGTTTTTGTAGAGATACAACAGGATTTAGTGATTTTTGTACAAAATTAAGTATAATAAAAAGAATAGTTTCGGAGTTCATCCGGGCTCAAGACCCGGTGACGGCCGCCGGCGCGCGGTAAACGATCATCTTTCCACACAATTGGTTGGTAGATAAATGGGTACCCTGGGTGACCGTCGTTAAGACGCTGTGTTGCTGGTGTTTCGGATTCCACGTTAAACTGTAGGTCTAAGACGGAGTGAAAAGCTTGACCTTCGTCAGAATGAACAATTCAGGGGGTTGCTAATCGATGTTTACCAATAAAGTAAGTAGAACTTTTTTAATGCATAGAGGATGGGACAGTGGGTAATAATGTAGTAAGGTTAGGAGAAGTTGCTTGGTTTTTATATGAAGTTTAACACAGAAATTTCAACTGTTACGGTACGGAAAATGGTAGGAACTAAAGTCCATAGAGTGCAAAAGAAGCATTAGACGCTTGGTACATGCAATCCTCGATGAGCTGGGTGTACCTATGTGAGGTGGAGTTAAAGAAGCCAACTCACTACTTTATCAGGCAAACTCGAGAGGAGGGGCGATAAGCATGATCTTCGTGAAATGAGGAATCATCATACAGAACATTTGAAAGGTTGAAAGGTATATATATGCTGGAAAGATGGGCCAAGGCAGAGTGCCCACTCTCCTAAAAAAAAAAGAATCCGAAATTAAGGTACAGAAAAATTATGCTCTTTCTTTTCAAAAATTGTGCAAATGCCTGTATAATAATAATAATAATAATAATAATAATAATAATAATAATAATAATAATAAACCTTTTAATTTTTCATTTTCATTCATTTATTTCATTTTCAGTTCATTTCAATAACAGAGACGCTGTAAAGGATTAACACAAGGAGAGGCGACAAGCTCGACCTTCGTGAAATGAGGAATCATCGCATGTAATAATAATAATAATAATAATAATAATAAACCTTTTATTATTATGAAAAGTACACGCAGAGAAAAATAAAATATAAAAATAAATTTAAAGCGAACTGAGATGACCATTTTGATATTTGGTCGCATAAGTTATATGCTCTCCCCGACAAAAGTATGTAGACTGTTAAAATTCTATTCTATAAGAATGTGTATATTATATATATATATATATATATATATACAGGGTGTTTGAAAACTTTCTGTACAAATTGTAATGGGGGATAGGCAACACCAAGACAAACCCTTTTCTTCTATAAGTGTATGTCCGCTGACGTCACCATTCGGCGCGAGAGGGCGCCGCTGCAATTGGCTAAAAGGTGAAGTGGGCTAGACTCGCGCTTGCCGCGGGCATTCTTAAATCGGACGTAGTAGGCGAAACATGGAGCGCTTCACTACTGCTGAGATGGCTGACATGCATATGGTGTATGGGGCTGCCAATGGAAACGGAAGAGCTGCTGTGAGGTTGTACCGACAGCGCTTCCCAAACAGACGTGTGCCAAACCACCAAACGTTTGCGCATTTGCATCAGCGACTGCGAGAAACTGGAACATTCCAAGCAAACATCCATGACACTGGTCGGGAGAGAAACGTGCGCACTCCTGACATGGAAGAAGAAATCCTACGGCGATTTGAGGACAATCCAAGCGCAAGCATGCGAGGTGTTGCACGTATCCTCGGTGTGAACTACGACTTGGTCTGGAGAGTGTGGCACGAGCAGCAGTTACATCCGTTTCATCGTCAGAGAGTCCAGGCATTACAACCTCGGGATTACCCTCTTCGTGTGGAATTCGTACGCTGGTTTCTGCAGCAGACAGCGGTGCAGCCTAATTTTCCGGCTTATGTGCTGTTCTCAGATGAGGCTTGTTTCACACGTGAGGGTGTGTTTAACATGCACAATTCTCACGTGTGGGCGCACGCAAATCCACATGCTACACGGGTTTGTAATGCCTGGACTCTCTGACGATGAAACGGATGTAACTGCTGCTCGTGCAACACTCTCCAGACCAGGTCGTGGTTCACACCGAGGATACGTGCAACACCTCGCGTGCTTGCGCTTGGATTGTCCTCAAATCGCCGTAGGATTTATTCTTCCATGTCAGGAGTGCGGAGTGCGCACGTTTCTCTCCCGACCAGTGTCATGCATGTTTGCATGGAATGTTCCAGTTTCTCGCAGTCGCCGATGCAAATGCGCAAACGTTTGGTGGTTTGGCACACGTCTGTTTGGGAAGCGCTGTCGGTACAGCCTCACAGCAGCTCTTCCGTTTCCATTGGCAGCCCCATACACCATATGCATGTCAGCCATCTCAGCAGTCGTGAAGCGCTCCATGTTACGCCTACTACATCCGATTTAAGAATGCCCGCGGCAAGCGCGAGTCTAGCCCACTTCACCTTTTAGCCAATTGCAGCGGCGCCCTCTCGCGCCGAATGGTGACGTCAGCGGACATACACTTATAGACGAAAAGGGTTTGTGTTGGTGTTGCCTATCCCCCATTACAATTTGTACAGAAAGTTTTCAAATACCCTGTATATATATATAATATATATATATATATATATATATATATATATATATATATATAGGGTGATTCAGCAAAGAGTACATTAAATTGGAGGATGAAATCCTTGGATAATTCTAAACCACAATGTCTCTATGGTAAAATGTCAGATTCTGCATAGTTTCCATGTTACAATGCATTTAAGATGTATTAATGAGAGTGAATATGAAGTGAAACCCCGGTAGGTTCTTGTAATCATTTATTCACAGATCTCTACAGTGTGACCCCTCTTTGTTACAACCTAAAGAAAATGTTCAAAGTTGGCCTCTTCTGCCTCAATGCAGGCCTGTACACGTCGTACCATTGAATGTCTGACGCGTTCCAGAATGCCTGGACTATGTTTAATTTGCTCGCACCTGTCACGAACACGTGGCCATAATTTCCCTCTTGTTTGAACCTCTGTATCATACACCAACGTCTTTAAATCGCCCCACAGGTAGAAATCCAAAGGGTTAAGATCTGGGTAGCGGGGTGGCCAGGGAACGGAGCCACCACGCCCTATCCACCTGTTGGGATAAACAGTATCCAGATATTCCCTTGATGCTCGGGCAAAATGTTCTCTTCTGGAACGCGTCAGACATTCAATGGTACGACGTGTACAGGCCTGCATTGAGGCAGAAGGGGGCAACTTTGAACATTTCCTTTAGGTTGTAACAAAGAGGGGTCACACTGTAGAGATCTGTGAATAAATGATTACAAAAACCTACGGGGGTTTCACTTCATATTCACTCTCATTAATACAACATCTTAAATGTATTGTAACATGGAAACTATGCAGAATCTGATATTTTACCATAGATAGATTGTGGTTTAGAATTATCCAAGAATTTCATCCTCCAATTTAATGTACTCTTTGCTGAAACACCCTGTGTGTGTGTATATATATATATATATATACACATGTACACACACACACACACACATATATATATATATATATATATATATATATATATATATATATATATAGTGTGTATAATTATTATATTGCATACATTTTTCTGTTATTGTTAATTAAATATATACTAGCATGAAATTACAAAGAAAACAAATGAACTGCGATTCCTTAATTACTTTGATTTCGTTGAAATTTCTTTATAAAAAATAATAGACTTCTCACCATAAACATCCCCATATTCTTCGTTCGTATTTCTTATAGGCTTTTAGAGCACACATACCCACCACAAACATCCCCATATCCTTCGTTCGTATTTTTTATATGTTTTTAGTGCCACATATCCACCACAAACAACCCCATATTCTTCGTTCAAGTTGTGTATAGAATTTACTAGTTTGATTGTATATTTATTTTCTATATATTTCATGAAATTATATATATATATAAGACTGTGATGTTAATTAAATCGTAGGACGAACACAAAACAGTCTTATATAAAAAGAATACCAAACATCCAGGATCAGCAAGTAGAATAAAGTGTGTGCATGTGTGTGTGTATGTGTTTAGCCATGTACACACATTTTTTTATTCAAAAGGAGAAGAGAATTCCACTTTACGTACTTACACATCTAAGAGGAAGTACGCCTCACTCTCTCTCTAACTCTCTCGTGCACAGAGGAATGACAAAAGTAAATAGACACTTTCGAAGAAGTTACTTAAAATAATTATTGTTTTACTTTTATATATAAAAAGTGTGTACTGTTATTTTGCAGGCATTTTTCTTTTATTGTTACTTAAATATATAATGTGTTTTAATTAGTTCGAACAAATTAAGAACGTCTCCTCTCTTACCCTTAAAAATAAATAAATAATATAAATGGTGCTGCCTCGTAACCCTGCACATAATTAAGTTATATAGGAGTATCTGGAAACTCATCTTTAAATAAATAATTAAAATGGTGGTATCTGGTAACCCTCCTTATATAAATAAATAAATAAGTGGTATTTGGCAACTACAGACCTTCTATATAACAGGTGCTGGGCCCCTGGACGCTCATTATGCCTCTGGCTGGAGCCAAGCCAACACTCCTCCCTCCTTCTTAGGTTCAGGCTTAGGTTAGGGTTCCCCTTTGAGGTGAGGACATCCCACCTTCTCCCCCAAAGACCCTCCTCCTTCTTCTTTCTCTCCACTCTCTTAGGTTAAGGTTACCCCTTTGGGGGTAGGTCATCCTCCCTTCTCCCCCCAAAGCTCCCTCTTCCCTTCATTGCAGCTTGGGGGATAATCCATCCCCCTTGTTGCATACCCCCCATTTTTGCATAACCTCTTGCAACATTCCTTTCACCCCTTTGTAACATTGAAAAATATTTGCAACATTGCAGCATTGCGTTGCACTCTCCCATTTTCCTCCCGCATTACTCGTGTATTTAAAATAAATTGTTTTAGCGTTTCATTTTCTCTTCTGTGTGTGTGTGTGTATACAGGAAAAATCTAAGCACCGCCCACTGTATGGTGCGCACCAATAAAAAGAGTCACGTGACTCCTGCTACTACTATCAGTTGGAGGGTCATATCTCCTCCCTTCGTTTTCAGTTGACCCCAGCAAGCCTTGGTTTTCAAGACGTATCTTTTATCTGTTGAAAAATTCTCGCTTAGAAGAAAAATAACGATGGCGACTGCTGATATTGCATGTTCTACATTCCTGAAGTGGTATTCGATAAAGTCTACAGATGTGGTGAACACTCAAAGAATTTCTAGTCATCCCTCCTTTGAAACATTTAAGGACACATTAAATCGTGCGAAGCATGAGGAGCAAGACGTCCAAATACTCTACGGATATTCTGAAGAGAGCAATGCGGGCTTTTATGACTCAAACGATGTAATGGAATATGTTGTAGGATTAAACTGTGTTAAAGAACACATACATCCTGAAGTGAAAGAATCAACGATTGCAGAAGAGAAACAAACCTTGTTCATGATTAGTGTAATAAGAGGTATTATGCCATGTTACATCATACCGAGTACGGGTACACAACGACGAAGAATGTAAATCTTGTGATTATGGACAGTTTAAAATATTTCTACCACTATATCCATGTATATCATGATGAGGTGCGCAGCGAAATTGTAGCTAAAGTTTTATGCGAATTTTTAGTAGAGTTAGGAATGAGTATCGTTTGTCCAACAAAAAAAACAAGTGTGGACCATGTTTCTCTCAAATAGATCGCCAGAGTGTTAATAAATTGTATATGTGCATAGTTCTTACTTAAGAAAGTACATTGGTGAATACAGTTACACTGAATGTTGTAGACGATGTATGGTGCGCATTCCAGGAAATGTGGGCGATAAAACATCAAAGCGGATATTACTTCAAGTATCGCAGATGGAAAAATTCTCTAAACACCTGCTGAGTATAATGGGATACAGTCTTAAATATTTGGATGATTTAGTAGTGCGCCTCGATTCTTTCATGTTGGAACAATCTCATACACGAGTCTGTATTACTAAAGCTTGCCAGCGTTAATTTTACTGAAATATTTTTAGATTTATAAATTGTTATGTCTACAAGTCATAAAAATTTTTAAGATATTAATAACTTAAATTGTAATATTATTAAAAATTATTACAATATTTTTCAGATAGTAATAAATGACAACCTGACCTACAGCAATCCTGAAACGACGAAATCACTTCTTAAGCTGCACTCGGACCTCGAGCAACTGCTGCACGTCTGGCCGCGTGATTTAACCCAGTCCTGCATTCGAGGATACTGGCAATTTCTGAACGAACGTCCCGAAATGAGGGCGAAGATCAAAGACGAGCAGTCCTTCATCGCTACTTTAAAAGAGGTCAGGAAGAGGTTAAATTTCAAACACTTAAAATCATCACAGAATAATTGGATAAATTCCTAGTAAGTTTGGTTGGTTGATAGAGTTGTTTATCCTCCTTCACAGCATCTAAGGGTATATGATAGAAAGGACCTACATATTTACGTGAGATCCTAACAACGGGTTTCTATATAATCTATACACAGAGAACAGTCTTCCATCCAGCTACTACCAGTACCCAGATACATGTCGTTTAACTTCACTGACCAACGGAAAGCGCTGTTACGATACAAGCCACGACGCAATCCAGAACCCTTATAATAAGTAAATATGCAATGATACAGAGAATTAATGGATTAGTGAATAAGTGAATAATGGAATTTAATTACATAAAGTTGTTTACTTACTCATGAATGGTTTGTCCAATGACTGCATTCATAATTTAGGGAGCTGATGAATTCCAGTAGTTTGGGGGCAAATATGTTGACAGTTGCCATGATAGCGAGGGGAAAAGGGGAAAAGAGCAAAATTTTAAGCACAGCTGTATAAACAGTGGGTATGATAAGTGTAAACAATGATTGAAAAGTGTAAACAATGGTTTTCATAAGGGAGACGCGGATATAAAGGAAAAATAAATATAAATATAAAATTAAAAAAAAACAAATATATATATATATATATATATATATATATACGTATATAGAAGTGATGTATCGATTCCAAAATTTAGCCGATGCCGATGCTGATGTCGATATCGATTCTTTGCCTATATTTTAAAAAATCAATTCCCTTCGTAAATTTTACGAATCTAATTTGAAACCTTTCAATTTTCATATCTTTACATTTTAAATTTGCTTAAATGCTTTTCCTTAGTTCACTTCAGAATATACAGCACCAGAATTTGTTACTCATATACCGTAGCTAAAATGATGTTAAAAACTTTTATCGCTCAGTAAAATTATGTATTTTAGTTTCATAAATTTAATACTAATATTTAAAGTAATTGTTTTTCCTTATGTTGAAGGTATTTCCTTTCTTCAACAATATAAACAGCAACAAACAAAGTCGCTGGTGGCCAATTTGAATAAAAAAATGGATATGAAATTTGTGTTTATAAAATTATTATATTTAAAATAAAGTGAACATAATAGGATGGTTTAATAGATAAATTATAAAGTACAACTTAATATAGAATTATTACTAATGTAGGTTAGGAAATTACATAGTTTATAATATTTAGAGATTAGCTACTTAAAGAAAATGTTAATTTATGGTCAATTTAATTTATTAAGCTTTACCTTTTTCGTGAATGTGAAATATGTTTATATAATTACACTTTGAAATGAGTATAAATTATAATAAATAATGTTTTTTGTATGTTCAATTTTCTATAAATATAGATTTTGCTTTGTAAGAATCGGTGAGGGAATTGGCCAAACTTGGTCGATGCCGATATCCGATTAATCGGCACACCACTTATATATATATATATATGCGCGCCTTGGAGGTGTAGTGGTTAGCGTCGCTGATTACGAATTCATCGGCCCGGGATTTAGACCAGGTGATTGCAGGCGGCGCGCAGTTAAACCCAGCTGTTTATCCTTCCACACAATGAAGAAAGTGGTTCGTAGTTAAATGGGTACCCTGGGTAGCCTAATGGTTAAGATGCTGGGCTGCTGGTGGGGAGTTAAACTGTAGGTCTAAGATGGAGTGAAAAGCTTGATTTTCGTCAGAATGAACAATTCGGGTGAAAGGAAACAAAAGTTTACCAAAGGTGTATATATGGTATTTCGGGATGATAGGGGTTGTTGGGGAGGATTCTAATAAAAAAGATTAGGGTAAAAATGAAAAAAAACGAAACATTTGTGTGTGTATATGTATATATATAAACACACACACTATATATATATATATATATATATATATATATATATATAAAAATTATTTCACGAAAGTAACACCTGAAAAATATTTATGATGAATAAAACCACGAAGGAAAGGAAACAAAATGGTGCTCAAGCGCTTTCGTCTAATGACATCCTCAGGAACACTGAAGTACATAAAAAGGTTAAGCCTATATATAGGTTACAGAAAGAAAAAAAGAAAAAATAAATAACATACATACACACACACATATATATATATATATATATATATATATATACACATTAGGGTGACACTAAAAATCGAAAGTTGGAGTTTTTTATTGGCCATTTGTTCAATGCTGCTACTACATGAGAAAACAATGTACTGTAAATATTAGGTCATTCAGATAATATTTAAGGGTGTCTCAAGTGAGGTAAATAATTCTCCTTATAACAAAAATTAATTATTCATTACCTAGTAAAAATAAATTAATATTTTTTTAATTAATGTAAATAAACGTTAGTTTTAATTCATAAGGTTTAAGTGCAGGCGTACTCCAATCGTAATAAGTAAATAATATATTTACTAAATATATTCCAGGGTGTCTTTCATTCAATTGTAGAGCACCCATTAATTCTTGCTTTTCCTCAAGCCATACCCCTTTTTCAATGTACCAGGCTGAGACTTCCTATGATCCTCAACAACCTGCAAGAGATGTTGGCGCTGTTCTTCATTCTTCGTAATCTTTGTATTGAAGGCCTGGATCAAGGCAATTCCCCTCTCTGCCATGTCATTGACGACTTTTAGTCCTTCAACTATAGTCAAACCAGTCTTGAAATCTTCGTCGTCCGGCCAGGTCTCTGGTTCCTTGGACAAGAAACCATCATTAATTTTTAGAAGTTCAAAGAGAAGCTTTGATCCTTTCGAGGCAAAGTCCGAGAGCTGCTTTGTTGAAATGGAAGAAACAGCAGGTATTGGGGCTCGCTTTGGAGGATCTTCAGCAGCTTCTTTTTCGAGGATTGATCGAGCGATATTCTTTTTCGTCGTTGCATTGATACCTTTATCAAAGAGTGCGAGACCAATCAAGTACTCGCTGAGGTACCATAAGTGACGACCGAGGACACTAAGGCAGGATGCTGAGATCTTTTCATCGTGGTACTTTGCTAGGTCTTGAAGAAGCTTCAAATCGTTCGCGGGAGCAGATGAAGGACTGCTGGCCGTGAACCACGCGCTGACATATAACTCCAGGGCAAAAAATACAAATCGTTTTAAGCCAGACATTTCACGAGTTGTAAGTCTGAACTGATGGGAAAGCAGCAGGATTTTTAATGAATAAATTACTTTTGCCATCCAACGTGCTCGGTGAAGTGCTCCAGGTCGCCGAAACCTAAAGTTAGGTAAATTACCTCCAAGGATTGTAATCGACAACTCCAAGAATTCACGGTAATCATCCCTCGGCTGATGTTTTGTCAGATATAGATTCCAGCAAGCGATCAGTTCTTCTCGATTCTCATTCAGACTCGATGGAAGGTCTGACAGGGTCTTGTACTTATCTTGGCAAATTGTATTCCACGTCTCTTTGAAGCGGGAGAATAGGAGGATATCTGGACCAGATGATGGTCCCATGCATTCCATGTACGCCTTCTCAACGACAAGTTGTAGGATGTGATGGCGACATGCAAGGTATAAGAGTCGGCGGCCGAGTTTCTGCTCCAAAATTACCCCACCTCTCGACGGCCCTGTATATATACTCGTATATATATTATCATAGGAAATCAAATTCAGTTCCAAATTTATATAATTTAAACATCAAACTATGCCAACAATTAATGAAACTTTTCTAGAACAATTTCCAATAATAATATAATCAATGTATCAAAATAAAAAATATTACCTTAGATATCTTAAAAGAATCGGGAGAGAACTTCTAAGCGTTGTTTTCAGTCAGGCAGTCGTATGCAAAATGAACTTGAAGCACCAAAAGCTGATCATCCAAAGATTGATACACATCATATTATTTAACGATATTTATGAAAATTTTAATTTAATGAAATAAATTAATCGATTTGCATAATCTATAGTATGAAATAAAGGAAACAATTCTATTAAATTATATAATACATTTGCATTCTCGAAACATTTTTGTTTTTGAAGCGTTGTCGAAACTCGTTCATTCTTGAAATTTCTTCCGCGCGACAGTTTCATTCATGTGACTCGAGGCACCCCTAAATGCTTTCCGAATTCCATGAGATTTCGTCTACGGTGTTTCCTCATAGGGTGGCAGCATTGGAGAAATGGCCGGCAAATATTTTTGAATTTTGAATTTTATCCCTATAAGAAGTTGTCACCCTAATACACATACATATCTATATATACAAATACATACATACATACATACATACATACATACATATACAATAAACAGAGAAGTAAAAATAAAAAATTAAAAATTAAAACCTTAAAAGATTACCAGTGAGGCGTACAGATTTGTAAGGAAAAATATCGATTTTTAGCACAAGATCAAATGGATTATAAAAATACAAATTTATACTGGAACTCTGCCCGGGTTTTAACACACTGCTGCCTATGGTCAGGTTTCGATATATATAAAAAAATAAAATGCAAATTAAAAGTTAATCGATTTTTAGCACAAGATCAAATGGATTATAAAAATACAAATTTATACTGGAACTCTGCCCGGGTTTTAACACACTGCTGCCTATGGTCAGGTTTCGATATATATAAAAAAATAAAATGCAAATTTAAAGTTAATAAAGTAGAAGACAAGTTTACCAAAGATTTAATGTTTTACCCTTCTTATCTAAATCTGTTTTAAAGGAATTCAAAATAACAGGATCGAGTTGAAAAAGACCTTTGCTTATGCTGAAGTTATTTGAAAGTTGGATAATGGCAGACTCAAGAATATTTCTATTAACAATGTTGCTTGAATGGAATAAAACTGAAGCATTATTCCAATCAATACAGTGGGCTAACTCTGACAAATGGACAAAAAGGGCACTGGACAACTGTCCTGTTCTAACGGAATATTGATGCTGTTTTATACGTGTGCAAATCCTTTCCCGTCTGACCTATGTAAAAGGAATCACATTGTTTACAACCAATTTTATAGATAATGCCTGAATTATTGGTAGGGCTATTTTTTACTATGATATTTTTCACAATATTGTTATATGAAAATACTACATTAATATCCAAAAGTTTAAGTACATTAGTAATGCCTAA
>JAJOZX010000903.1:855000-972500 GCA_023014485.1 Bathynomus jamesi | reverse complement strand
TGGGTTTGAATGCGGGAGTATAAAAAAGTTATTTCCCTTATACATTCCTCACTCGCGATATTTAAATTACATTGGAATGCAACCACCAAACACTACTTTAACTACGACATTATGAGTGAGAGTGAACGAGAAGACATTGCTCGTTATTATGTACAATAGTTTCAATGAGGCTAATCCATACAATATAGCGACTGAATGCGAGTGTTATTGTGTAAATGATGTACAGTATGTGTGTTTAGAATATATTTCGAAAACTTTAGAAACATGTATATTAGCCGTTTCAACTGCGACCCGCTACAGGCTACAACCACGATTGCCTCACTTTGTTTCACTGTTCAAAAACAAATTCATGCCAAAGGATTCATTTGTTATCATACCACAAAACAATCCTCGCACTTACGGTTATAAGGTTCTTTATTGGCTCACACCTTCACATCAGCAGACAGGCGTATACATAAAGCATGCCCGTAACACGGGAGAAGTGCCCATCAAGATCAACGGTCACACATTCTGAGTCGACGGATTGAGTGAAGGTTCCAGCATTGGAGAGAAGACCGTATACTCCTTCCACGGCTGGCTATGGCACGGATGCCCACCTTCTGAGTATACAATCACAGGACACTTACGCGGATGCCCACTTTGCGAGTGTGGCATCACAGGACACTTATGCGGATGCCCACGTTGCGAGTGTGGCATCACAGGACACTTGCACGGAAGATCCACCCCTCTGATAGTTTGGCATGGACCCGTACTGGCGATCAACTTATAAGTTCCAATCTCCCTCACAAGATATCGCGGGAACACGAGTATGATGAATGGATGGAAACCGACGAACAGTACCGTAACGAAATAAAGGCTATCAAATGCTCAATGGTAGTGGATCCTCTCAAGTATGGTGATAGTTTGTTTGGAGGTCGTATGTTGGGTGTGAAGATTCACTATTTCGACTTTCGTTCTTTATATTCCTACGTGATGAAGAACCTGTACCCCGTAGGTGCTCCTGAAAAGCTCGTGAGACCCACCCTACCAATCACTCAGTCGTTCTCAACCAATTTAAACGAGAACTATTTTGGCTTATTCTTCGTTGACGTACTGCTGCCTCGTGATTTATGGATGTTTATCTTGCCCGTTCTTAAAGATCATAAACTTATATTTTCCCTATGCATGATGTGAGCAGAGAAGAACAATGGGGCGTGTAGCACACAAACAATCAGGGAAAGATCAGAGGCATTTCTACAAGTCCTGAGCTGGGTGTAGCCGTTCGTCACGGATACAGAATATTAAAGATTTGTGAGGGGTGGAGGTTCCAGAAAATCGACAGCTTCTTGGAAGATAAAGTTGAAGCATCAGGGCATCCACGGGGTATTGAGACCGGGTATTGAGATCGAGCTTTACCATGACCGTGAGTGGGATACAAATTGAGCGGGAACACATTCAGAGAAACTCTGGCAAGCGCTTTAGTGCAAAGTTTTACTTCACAGTCTTTGGGGGAAATTTACGCAGAGTACGGACAAGAGAAACGTACATTTAGCTCGTACATCTAGCTTGAAATTGTATATTTAGTTATTACTTGCATAACAAAATAAAATAGAATCGAAATAGCCACAGATACATCCTGTGTCACAAACATACCTGTGGCAAGTTTGCCAACAAATTAAGGCCGCATCAAGCTTTGAGGGTTCACGCATTCTCTGGTGCGCTGGGTCCTCTACGCAAACATCGATAATGTGGTGTTTGCGGCGAGGGCTGGTGAATATATGCTGCCTATAGGTGAGTTCCCCGGCGAGCTCACTGATAAAATTAAGGATGAGTATGGTGATAATGGATGCGCGGTATCGTTTTCAATTGTGGTGTTCCTATGAAACTATACCCTTTCGTTACCGTGGTTAGTGATTAATCGGTATACATATTTTGATTTATTTTATTGATATCCTTCTTTAAAATTATTACTATTTATTTAGTTTATAAATGATTATTTTAAAGTTTTAATTGTTATTTACTTGTTATTGTCATTCATGAATGTGTATTAACTTATTAGTGTTTATTTAATTCGTTTACTTTCAAAAAATAATTTTACGCTTTTAACTTAATCTGTGCGTATCATTTCATTTTATTGTTTCAATGAATTGGTGTGTGTGTGTGTGTGTGTGTGTGTATATGACATTCTCGTCTGGGCATGGCGTATAGACCCCCCCCCCCAAATGTATGATGCGTGCACGAATAACAATGCTTGATTTGATTTTCCTGTCTGACACGTATATAGGTTCGATCGACAAGCCGATGTCATCTTTTCTTTCGCTGCATTTAATTTTGTTCGTCTTTCGCAACCATTGCTGTCATGGACACGTGCAAATCTGTTGAAGTTTTTACGACGAAGTACTATTAGAATCATCTTTGTAACAACAATGGATGACTCTGATATTGCTTGCAGTACCTTTCTAAAATGGTAGTCTGTGAAATCTAAAGATGTGGTGAGTACTCGTTGACTAGCCTTTCACGCATCTTTTGAAGTTTTTAAATCGTCCTTAATTCACGCGAGAATGACGGAAAAGAATATTCCAATGCTTTACGAATATTGTAATGAAAGCAATACACGGTATCTTAATGGTTAAGACGTCTTGCAGTGTGTATCCAATTTAAACTGCGTCAAAGAATGCAGCCAGTGTGAAGTGATGGAATCAAGGCTCAGTGAAGAAATACAAACTTTGACGAAGGGTACGACAAAATGTAGTACGTCATGTTACACCTCACCGACTCCCACAGCAAAAAACATCAACCTAGTGATTATGTACAATTTAACATATTTTTATCACTACATCAATGTATACCATGATGAATTGACTAGTGAGATTATTGCTAAAGGATTATGCACCTTTTTAATAGTACTTGGTGACGAATACCTTTTATTCCCTAAAGTGGAGTAGTATGCACACGCCTATTTCTCCAATAGAGCCCCTCAATGTTAATCGAATTACTATCGAGTCATTTAACGTACTAAGTAATTTTGTGTACATATTTTTACTCCAACCGAGACTATGTTTTACACCTTGGTACATATCATTACATGATTCGTCTATCGCGTTCGTGTCGGCAACCCAGCAACAGGCTATGTCTCGAGTCTTAGGTGCTTGACTTACCAATATGATCAGATTCACGAGCTGAAGGAAGTAGTCTGTCTCATATCGGAACCTTAGCTTGGAGTATCGTGGCATGATCCTGAAGCCTCCTCACATCAGCAGCATCACTATCAAGAAATGAAAAAAGATGGAGCTACCGTTAAGCAATATCCTTAATGCTCAATACGACGTGACGTTTTTCAAATTGGTGAGAGTGCTTAAACATAGCAAGGGTACTATTATGTTCTCGTCAATCGTAATGTTACTTATTTGAAAGTTGATGAGATGGCGAAAATTTTTATGCTGGTTGAGAAGTGGTTGGAAGAGAATTATAAAATACCTGCTTGTGCGAGAGCCACAAGAGTGAAGACTAGTGACACCTCCTCATACTGTTTTATTTGTATGTTAACTGTGAGTCGTGATACAGCTCAACCCTGTGTTGATATAAGATTCACGGGGAAAAGTAATATAAAAACTTACAGTACAAACAGTGTTAATAACGGCTTAGTACCAACTCGCCACCAATTCGTCCTCGACAGACTATTTGAAATAGTTACCTTCCTCAACCTGAAACCGGTAGTAAATGCGCAAGTTACTAATATGCATTATTTTGACATCCTCAAGCATGCCTACACTGTGTTAATCGACGATTTTATGAAGATTAGAGATGACCAAGTTGAGAATGGCTTGTAACTTAGAGAATATTTAGTGGGCACTTTCCCGGAGGAGTATCATTCCTTTGGGACGTCGGTTTAAAATGTTACAAACCCTCCCTCGCCTTCACCGTTGATCTAGTGGGTCGTCTTCTTCTTCTTCTTCTGCACCCTTATTAGCCCATTTCTATGTGGGGTCGCTGTTGCAGATCCTTCTTCTCCATTCACTTCTGTCTTGAGCCACCTCTTCCTCTAGTCCTTTTCACTCATATCTTTCTTCAGTCTATCCTGTCACCTCATCTTAGGTCTACCTCTTCTTCTCGTACCTGGAATTTCCATCCTCAGCATCCGTCGTCCCACATACTCCTCCCTCCTCTGGACATGCCCATACCATCTCAATCTCCTTTCCTGTGCCTTCTTGGAGATTTCCGTAACTTTTGTTGTTCCTCTTATTAAATCATTCCACACATCCATCGGAGCATCTTCATTTCTGCCACTTCCATTTTCTTTTCCAGGTTTCTTTTCATCTAGTGGGTCTATTTATATCTACAGAAAGCAACTGTTGTCTCGATTTAGAGGATTTCTTTATGCCTCATTAATTCCTTATGAACGCTGATATTTGTATTCAGTTGAATAGACGCTTGAAAAGAGAATAAACGAACGCTTAGTGCGCATTCATTATAGTTTGTCATTCCATAATAATGTAATAATAAAAGACCGTGTGCTCGAGCAGGCTTCTGAATCTGTGTGCTCAAAGATTAAGAAGACTAAAATTACCGCAAGAAACTGTAAAATAAGAACAAAAATAACCCTAAGCGAATTTAAGGGTTTGTATATCGAGTATAGAAAACCTCATACATTAAGCATGTCATTATTTCTGAAAAGAATTACTTGTATAATACAAAGCAATGAGAATGTATGTATAGTATTTCCACTACTATTTGTGAGTTTACTATACTGACAAAGAAATAATGTCTTCACCTATTAATAAATATAGGTTGTATGTGTATGTATTATTATTTCTAATTTTAAGTTCTTTTTTAATACATTTTACAAAGGTAAGAGTATTTATCTATTTGCCCTATTATCTGTAAGTTTACTATACTAATAAAAAAATGATGTCTTGACATGTTAATAAATATTGATTGTGTGTACTCCTATATGTATTATTATTATTATTATTATTTATAATTTCGTTGAATGTATTATACATATAATTTGTGAGAATGTAATTAATTCACGATTAGTTTGTAAGTTCACTTATAAAAATTAATGTTTTGACATGTTAATAAATATTGTCTGGAGATGTGTTTCTATTTAATCTATATTTATTTTTAAAATATATCTCTGTAATACGTTTTAATAAGATGAATGTTTGCTGAGTTATGGCATCACTTATAAAGGTACTCAATATGAGTTAGAAAAAAAGATGAATGGAAACAAATCACTAAATCCTACAAATGGTTTGAAATGCTGTAGAAGGGTTCGGCGCATACTTCAAATTTTATTTTATTGAAATGTGCCCCTATAAAATACATACAATGACCTCAGACGTGTATATATATACACACACACATATATATATATATATATATATGTATATATATGTATATATATATATATATATATATATATATATATATATAATATATATATATATATATATATGTGTGTGTGTGTGTGTGTTTATATATATATATATATATATATATATACACATATATATATATATATATATATATATGTAAAGAACGACGCTTGTAGTGGATACAATATCTGACCGGCAATCGGAAGATCCCGGGTTCGATTCCAGGGTGGTTACCACATTTTTCATTTGTTTGTTCTCCCTCCTCATCTTGTGCGGAACGTTCTTCTATACAAGCCTCGTTCTTTACACTAATTGTACTGTGTGTTGTTTGCAGTTAAAATGTATATATATATATATATATATATATGTACAGGGTGGGTAAAAAAGTGACCCCTTAGAGGTAAACTGTCATATTAAAAAAAGTAAGTGAACTAGAGGTCTCAAACTTCATAGATGCTTACTTTAGCATGTTGTTCGTCTTAATTGGGAAGTTGCTAGGTGTCCCCATTCCTGCTCAACGCAGGCCTCCAAACGTGGACGCCACTGATCAATACACCTGTTTACATATCGTTGAGACACTTTCTCCCAGCCGAGCAAAATTCTTTCGCGTAGTTCATCTATGACTCTTATATTGGTACCAGGGATGTAAACTTTGGACTTCAGGGCTTCCCAAACACCATAATCTATTGGTGAAACGTCGGGGCTACTAGCCGGCCACATATTGGGTTCGATAAAATCCGGTGTTTCGTTCTCAAGGAATGTGATAGTTTGGCGTGCTCTGTGAGCAGGGGTTCCATCTTGTTGGAAAGTATATCTTTCACCACTAATTCGTCGAATATGAGTTAGATAGAGTGAAAGAAAAAAAGTGCTATCGAACCAGCACGCTTGTACCATGAAAAGTCGCGTCTCTCGCGAAGTGCGAAATTTTGTATCCTGACGGCGATTACATCTTCGTAAAAGGTGGTATGCCTTCTCATAGGGACAAAATTGACTCAGGAGTATTTGACGCAGTATGCACCAAATTTCGTTGCAGCCAGCGAATGGCCACCAAATTCTCCGGATCTCAACCCACTGGATTATTTTGTCTGGAATATACTCCAAGAAAAAGTGTATGAGGGTCGCTGCGAACTATTTGACAACTTGGCGGAACTACGCGATCGCATTGAAGAGTGTTGGGAACAAATATCACAACAAATTCAGGTTGCTATTCGCCAATGGAAACGACGTGTGATAACAATGATTAATAAAAATGGTGGTCATAACGCACATAAGTCTTATTAGTATCTGTTTTTTTCAGGTGAAAGTTGATGTTTTAATGAGGAAAGCCATTGTTTTGAACGTTTAGTCTAAACAGCTATAACTCTGTTTGCAATTAAATTATTTGAATGAAGATTTTTATGGAATTTATTTGAATATGTTCTTATTTAACTGCAAAATTGTCTGATGTCTACAAATCATATTAACGGAACCACGGCTCTTCAAACAGGACGCATTTTTTCCGCGCTACCCGATATACAGTATATATATATATATATATATATATATATATATATATATATATATATATATATATAATTGGGTTATGATGATTCCTTCACATTTATATTTTTAATTTTATATACTCGTATATAAAATTATATATGAGAGGAATGGAGGGTAGGTCGTCCCCCACCCTCCAATCCACTAAAATAAGTACAATGACGCAGAGGCACAGATGACTTTATATATATTTATATTTTATATTTATTTTACATTTACTTTTTATTTTTATTTTTATATTTATTCTTATCACCCCCTATTACCCCATTCCCCCATCCCTCATTACCCTCATCCCTTCAACCTTTTGCCATTCCCTTACGGGCTACGTCGTAGCCAATGTCGTAACACCGTTTCCCGTTGATCAGCGAAGTTAAGCGACATTGTGTCTGGGTAGTAGTTGGATGGGAGACCGTCCTCCGTGTCCAGATTATGTAGCGACCCGTGGTTCGGATCCCACGTAAAGCGGTAAGTCTCCTCCGTCATATGACCTTAGATGTTGCAAAGGAGGTTAAGCAACCCCAATCATTATTATTACCATTCCCTTACACCTTTTTCACATCTGCAAATAAGCGGTGGCCGCTAAAGTTCATAGTATGACGTCGCACACACACACACACACACACACACATATATATATATGCTATAAC
The DNA here is from genome assembly GCA_023014485.1 of Bathynomus jamesi. Taxonomy (NCBI): domain Eukaryota; kingdom Metazoa; phylum Arthropoda; class Malacostraca; order Isopoda; family Cirolanidae; genus Bathynomus; species Bathynomus jamesi. The sequence goes on along the minus strand of JAJOZX010000903.1, from coordinate 964,957 downwards.
TCAGAATGGTCCCCTGAGAAACTTTTGTTACACACAGACCGTGCATGGAAGAAAGACCTCTTCTGGGGAAATAAAATCCATATATATTTATATACAAAAAAAATATTTTTACCCTTATCTTCTTTCAACAAAACCCTTCCTCACTCCCCCTTATCATCCCGCACCACTATATGTAAGAGTATACACAAAAATTTAATTTTTACTGAATATTTATATTTAATTTTTCCTTATCGCCCACTCCACCTTATCAAACCTAGTGTTTATACAGCTCCGCTTAAACTTTTGCTCTTTTCCCCTTTTATTCTCTTTTATCCTTTTTTCCTTCCCCGTCACTCGTTTCCCTTCGTTACCATGGAAACTGTCAGCATATTTGCGCCCATACTACTAATTCGTTAAATTCTGTAAAGTAGAAAAGACAAACATGTTTTACCTTTTTTCCTCTTGGCCTCAAATGTCTCCCACCTCACTCTTCCTTCTACATCCTGTATCAAATTTTACAAATGAGCCTTATAATCCTTTAAATGCAAGAGTGTTTCCCTTCGCAAAGTCCTGAACATCTCGACATCGTTTACAACGAAAATGAAACGCGAATCGTAGCATCTCGATTTCTCATTCAGTCGAACAACATCAAAGACGCGATCGGAGATAAATCTCTGATGGAAAGCATTCGAAGCACTCTCGATGACACTGCTTTCAACGCCATCGCTTTCAATCAGTTTTTCATACTCTTCGAAGGCGTAAGTCTTAATCTGACTTGCGAGAAAAAATTTCCATTGAAGTCCTTATTCTCATCGAAGAACGCTTTATGGGAGTGTGTAGACTTATCAATATTCTCAGACGTAAAATTGTTATTGATTTGACATGCGAGACAGTAAATTAGGTCTCAGAAACTCATTCACTTTAAGTTTGATCCAGTTGCCTTTTCACCTTTACTTTCTCCAGTGGAACATTCATCTACTCCACCCTTCGCTTTCTTCGTGATAGAATCAGGCTTTCACAGAGATGCAATTTTGCGATTTATATGGAGGAAAATATTTCCTTTAATGATTTCACCCACTTCCATTTATTAATTATTTATATTCACAATAATTAAAGTTAATCGTTTAAGATAACAAGTTTGTGACCTTACTCTACTTCATATAACATTATCTACTGTTCTCTCTGATAACACATAAATATTTCTGGTTTATCAGAGATTTTAAAAGGCAATTTTTTTTATGCAGGAAAGAGAGGCCAAGGGCGAGTGCCAAAATCAAGGTCCAGGGTTTTCGAGATCCTTGGACACTAGGGTGTCCCGTTAAACCCAAAGTTGGTCGGGTACAGCATTAACCAATATAATATCGTGAAGTGGGCTACTAAGAATGCCCAAACAAGTTTTTAAAGTCCTATCTAAAACAATCATGTATCCCCAGGGGTTTACATTTTACACCCCCGATTCAGACCAAAAAATTGGCATTTTGAACTTTAAAAGACCCATTAAAGCTAGAAATTACACACACACATTTTTTCCAATCTATTAGTAGGAAGTCCCAGAACCACGTCAAGGTCGAATGGAATCTCTGGAGTTTTTTTTATAGTTTTTTTTTAGTTTTTTCTAGTTTTTTGTTTTTCTTTTAGGTTTTTTACTTTTTTTTTACTTTTTTGTATTTAAATTTTTTTTTTAATGAAAAATTGCATAAATCCCCTTTTTTAATAAAAAATTGCATTAATCCCCCTTTTAAACTAATAATTTACCTAGTAATTACGAAGATTCTTTTTCTTGATTTCTTTAAAAAATTTTCTATGAAGTTCTGTGGTTTGAATTTTAACTTGAAGCTGAGCTTCATCTTTAACTGTAGGAGCCACATCAGTTATAAGCTTAATAGCCCTTACAGCACAATCATTGACAACCTTCAAATTACTCACAAACTCTTTCATTTCATTATAGTTTGGATCTGAGCACCATTCTCCCACTGGCTTTGACAACCAACAACTTTCTAAATCCATGATTTTAAAGATTTTCCATGAATTAGGTCCTATCAAATCCACCAGATGTATATCTGGGTTTAATTCTGGAACTTCTGGCTTTCCTATAATAATTTCATCTGGAACTTCATTTCCTAATAAACGAGCTGTGATACTTGCTTTTGTATTCTCTTCTAAAGTTTTACTAAAAAGAGATAAAACTACGAGTTCTTGACTTAAATACCACTTGTGTCTTAAGAATGCATCTACTGCAGCAATAGAAACTTCTGGATCTACTTCCTGCCAGACATTAACTAATTGCTTATAAAATCGCAGGTCACTGAACGGTGTTTCTGCAGCTAATGGGGTCTTTAGCCAGTAAGGGCCATAAACTGAAGATGTAAACTTCACAAATCTTCCAAATGATTCTTTTACTTCTGGTTCATAGTTAAGCTGATCTCTAAATAAGACAAGTTTATTTGAATACAGCTGAGGTGCCATGAATCTAGCTCAATGGCATGCTCCTGGTTTACGAAGATGTATCTTTGAAGGCCTGTGCCCCAACAATAAACAGTTTAATTCTAAATATTCTAAGTAATCATCTCTGAAATAATTTTTGTTCTCTAATAAAGAATTATAAATTATATTTGCACTTTCTTTATTTCTTTAGTTTGGGATAATGTTATTTCGGACCAGCTTTTCGAAAATTCTTCAAATATGGGATAATCGGGACCAGTGCTTTTTCCAAAGATGCATTGCCAAACAGATTTTACAATAAGTTCGCCAATGTGGTGACTGCATGCTAAATAAAATAATGGTCTATTCAGATTTCTTTCTATATAAATGCAAGCTCCTTTCTTAATACCTGTATTTGAGGCCATCGTGTCAAATGACATACCTCTCACCTTTCCTGTGATCTGCCAATCTGTAAGGAGCTTGAATGTAGCTTCAGACATTTGTTTACCAGTAGCATTTTGAATAATAGGTATCCCCAAAATTTTATCAATATCAGGAGATCCAGTAGCAGCAACAGCAAGCCTTTCTAAGCCTAAAATCTGTTTTGAATCCAATGGACAACAAGATGTTTTATATTGGTATTTTGAAATAATTCTTTGACTTCATTTTCAGTTTTTACCCTATTTTCTTGTATTGCTCTATGAGTAGATGTTTTTGAAACTGCATAATCGTTTAGGTCTCCACCGCCGGCTCTAATTAAAGCAGAAATTATTAATGTAGCTGTTCTAACAGATACATTTCCTCTGTCTATAGCACTGGCTACAATAGACTCTTTAAGTACATTTCTAGGTAGATAGATAGGCTTTTGTTCTTTAGTTGTTTTTAGTCTTTTATTGAAGTAATTATAATCGTTAGAACTATCTCCCTCACATTCTAATTCCTCTATTTTCACTTTAGATGGTTTGCTTATTCTCTCTTGTTCTTTCTGACGTAAACGTTCATTGGTTGCTAGTCTTTTTATTTTATTTTTTATTCTTTGCTCTGAAATCTTATCTCTTGAACTCAGTGTAACTTTATATCCCTCTCCCAGCATCTTTAAAAACTCCAGATCTTCCTCAACTTCAGCTTTCCCTAGCTTTTCTGAAAGAACTTTTTCAGGAAATGAGTGAGCGACATCAAATATTGTTTCAAGTTTTTCTTAAATTTGTTTACTGAACTTAGGTGCTCTTCAGTTTTTCTATATTTATGTTTTGTTAGAACATACCATTCCTGTGCAACTTAAGCAATTTTTAACGGCATATTGTCTGCTACTAGTAGGTAAATTGCATTTGTTCCAAAAGGAGAACACATGGTCTATTACCATGCCAGCTTGATGACTTACAAGTTTTCCTTTAACAAGGGACTGATTATAATGAGGATTGCAAGCTTTAATATGATGGAAATATTTGAGTACTTGCTTGTTGGTTGGAACAGCTGTAGTCGTTATGGAGGCTATAGGTTGACTAGAAAGGGAATTTCTGTTTTGCTTCTAGTTAATGGTTTGCTTAGAGCCATTTTATCAATTTAAATAGGTATTATGGTACCTAGATCTAGAAATTCCTGAAAAAAGTAAGATTAGTTAGTAAAAATCATTAAAATTATGAAATAAGGGGGCTAAATTAGGCCCTGTGGGGCCCACATTTAGCATTGACATTTATAAAGCTAGTATACATTACCAGAAATGCATATAGAGTGGTAAATGGGTTTTACTTTTAATTAAAATAGTGTATTTTACTAGAAAATGCCAAAAAATGCCAATTTTTTGGTCTGAATTGGGGATGTAAAATGTAAACCGCTGGGGATGCATGAATGTTTTAGATAGGACTTTTAAAACTTGTGTGGGCATTCTTAGTAACCCACTTCACGATATTATATCGGTTAATGCTGTACCCGACTAACTTTGGGTTTAACGGGACACCCAATTGGACACTCTGCGCTTGAAAGATTGGAGGTCATAAGTAGTATGCCCGCAAAATGTTAGAGAGCAAATTGGAATGCAATGTTGATCAATTGTTGCAAAGGGGGGAGGTGGCACCCATGGGTACCAACACCCTTCCCCCTTTGGGTGAGCAAACAACTTTTAAAAGAAAGAAGACTATTAACGTCAATTACATATTCATCTTTATTTGTCCTGAGTTTTCTTGTGAGTTCTTTGCCTTTTAGTCTCGAATGTAAGCGCTGTTCCTTTTCTTTTATGTAATAATTCTGGAGTATCCCGTTTCAACATCCAGCAGTAATCAGCCATCATGCTGATGTCCCATCTTCCCTGATATCTCTTCTCCATTTCTTTAATGTCTTGGTGAAATCAAGCATTTTTAAGCATTTATAGGGGGAAGGGGGGTTGGTACCCATTGGGGGAGGGGGCTGGCACCCATGTGGGGAAGGGTTATGCAAGCAAGGGGGAGGGTGTTTAGCCTCCAAGCTGCATGAAGGGGAGAGGGGGGTTGGCCCAGGAGAATGACCTCCCCCAAAGCCTAACCTGACCCAGGAAGGTAGCCTAAGAGAAAGAGAGAGGAGACAGGAGGAGAAAATGTTTTCGCAGGCAAATTTCATCGCATACTGATGCTCTTGGCAGCCTCAGTTGGCTTAGAAGTCTTAATGAGCCAGTTGGCTTAATCTGGCTTAGAAGGCGTAATTGGTTTAGAGGGCGTAATCAAAAGGAGTGTGTGTATATATATATATATACATTCAACTGCAAAGAACACGCAGTATAAATAACGTAAAGAACGACGCTTGTATAGGAGATATTCCGCGCAAGACGAGAGAGAGAAAACGGAACAAATGAAAAAATGAAGTAACCACCTGGGAATCGAACCCGGGATCTTCCGATTGCCGGTCAGACGCGATACCATTACACCATGGACTTCACTCTTCCAAATGCCGTAATTCTTCTACATACTCGCAGAAACCAATGCCCCAAGGGGGCACCTCCCGCATGCCGTAACATTATATACATTCAACTGCAAAGAACACGCAGTATAAATAACGTAAAGAACGACGCTTGTATAGGAGATATTCCGCGCAAGACGAGAGAGAGAAAACGGAACAAATGAAAAAATGAAGTAACCACCTGGGAATCGAACCCGGGATCTTCCGATTGCCGGTCAGACGCGATACCATTACACCATGGACTTCACTCTTCCAAATGCCGTAATTCTTCTACATACTCGCAGAAACCAATGCCCCAAGGGGCGGAATATCTCCTATACAAGCGTCGTTCTTTACGTTATTTATACTGCGTGTTCTTTGCAGTTGAATGTATATAATGTTACGGCATGCGGGAGGTGCCCCCTTGGGGCATTGGTTTCTGCGAGTATGTAGAAGAATTACGGCATTTGGAAGAGTGAAGTCCATGGTGTAATGGTATCGCGTCTGACCGGCAATCGGAAGATCCCGGGTTCGATTCCCAGGTGGTTACTTCATTTTTTCATTTGTTCCGTTTTCTCTCTCTCGTCTTGCGCGGAATATCTCCTATACAAGCGTCGTTCTTTACGTTATATAATATATATATATGTATATATATATGTATATAATATATATATATATATATATATATAAATTATATATATAGGGCTATTCAAAATGATTGACCTGATTTCAAATGAGAATATTTTTTAATGTTACAAATACAGAGTGATTTGTGATACATCAACCAAAAGAAAAACTGTCCAAATTTTGTCTCTCACCTTATAAATGCTCTATGTGACTTCCCCTAGTTACAAGAGTAACGTCGACACGATAGTCGAATTCCTCCCATACTCGCTCCAGCATGTCCGTTGTCACTGACTCTACGGCAGTAACAATGCGAGTTCGGAGCTCATCCAAAGATGTGGGCAACGGTGGCACGTACACAGTATCCTTAACGTACCCCCAAAGGAAGAAGTCGCACGGTGTAAGATCCGGCGACTTAGGGGAGCAGCTGTGGAGCTCGAAAACTGCAACACACAAAACGCCTTCTGCTGTGCGGACGCCATTTTCACACTGACTGTTTGTTGCTAGGCTAGGCCACGGCGTAACTTTGGAGCCCTCTCGCGGTGATCTTTTAAAACTCGGAGATTTCCTCTTTCATGTAGTGTATGCCCAGTTGATGCACGGTTGATAGGTACGGAAGTATTCTCAGTTGAAATCGGATGAATCAATTTGAATAGCCCTGTATGTATATATATATATATATATATATATATATATACAGCGTGTCCGAAAAAATGTATACCCACTTTGTTCGATAATACCAGCTATGAGGATAATAAATATATTACTGTTTATGTTTTTTAATAAAGAATTTTCTCCTGAATCTAAATATGTAATTATTTTTATTAAAAATTGAAGAACAAAAAAGTTACAGATGTTTAAATTAGAATTATTATTTTCGAGACTTCATGTGCGATATTTTCTAATATTTTTTTTATGGCCTGTTTTAACCGACTGTTTTGAGATACTTATGTTTAGTGCCTAGCTTAGCCTAGCCATTTCGTTGAGTTCTAATTAGGCAAGACTACAGTTTTGCTCTAACCTTATCTAACATCTTATAACTCTGCGACATTTGTTCTTTTCTAACGACAATTTGAACATCTTAGATAAATTGTCATTTAACCATGGAATTTGTAAATTTTTTGAATTAACTAATAATTACAACATTTATGCTTCAATATCAACACTAAACATAAGTATCTCAAAACAGTCGGTTAAAATATTAGAAAATATCGCACATGAAGTCTCGAAAATAATAATTATAATTTAAACATCTGTAACTTTTTTGTTTTTCAATTTTTAATAAAAATAATTACATATTTAGATTCAGGAGAAAATTCTTTATTAAAAAACATATAAAAAGTAATATATTTATTATCCTCATAGCTGGTATTATCGAACAAAATGGGTATACATTTCTTTGGGAAACGCTGTATATATATATATATATATATATATATATATATATATTAAGGGAATAGATGTTCCGCCACAAAGAAAAAAGAAAAAAGGATCAATTTGAGAATTTCCTCCTTGTTAATCAGAAGGAGTGTATATATATATATATATATATATATATATATATATATATATATATATGTGTGTGTGTGTGTGTGTAAAAATGAACAATGAATATAATTCTTATATTCATTTATATAATTCTTATATAGTTCTTATATTATAATTCGTATAATTCTTATATTCATTCGTATAATTCCTATACTTATATAATCTTCATATTCCTATGTATATTATATTCCTATATATTTATTTTGATATATAGAGTCCAAAGTCGCATAACGCTGACGCGAGTTTCGATAATTTTTTTATTTGCTCTATTTTATTTCTGCTGAATAATTGGTGAATTATTTCTTTTTAAATTACTTAACCATTTTTTCGGATTTAGCTTAATAATGTAATCTTGTTAAATTCTGCAATGTTCATTTTCTGTATACATTCTCTCGTCGTTGTAAAAGATGAAGTCATGTTTTTCTTAACGTTTAATTTTAAATCTTAAGCATTTAATTTTTGCTCCTATGCATATTTAATTGTAATTCATAATAAAATGCATATTTCAGTTTCCATTTTTAGTTAACTCGGCAGATCATGATAACATCAGATTTGTCAATATGCAGCTTAAAATAAATATATGGTTTCATCTTCAAATATCTAGACGTTTCTACAGCTAAAATATTTACCTTATCTTCAAATATTTTGCAAAATAATTCAGCCTATTTAGAATAAAAAACAAAACAAGTCAACATTAAATAATAATGATGTCAATAAAATTTGTGTATATAAACTCATATAATTTTTCAAATTTTCATTCTGATTGTCTAATCTAACGGAGAAGCTGAGGATTACCTGTAACATTTTAACAGTAAACTACAGCAAGGGAATATCTTTGTCTTCTCCTTCGAGCCTTGCTCTCTTTAGAGAACTTAGTTTTAAATAGAGAAAAATAATTTCCCGATACGTTACAAGAAGAATGGGGACAAAAATGTGCCGACAAAGCCCCTGTAGGGTACAGGCCCCACTTCCAGAGATCAAATCAGCAACGTTCCCAAAAGCCCTCCAATTCTCAGAAACCAGTTAGTTCCCAGCCTCGACAGAACTACCCACTAAACAGATCACGACCACAAGGTTAACCACACTATTACCCGATGTCTAAACCCCAATATAATCAGCAAGGTCGAATAGTTCGGTACGTAGAAGTACCCCGTGAAGAATCAGATTCCCCAGAGTACACTTTTCAAGAAGACCCTCCAGTCTATGGTGATCACGTAGCATATGACTCAGGTCCTCCCATAGAAGTCAGTTCAAGTTCTTTTTTAGATCCCACATCGGAGGCAGCAGTTCAACCTCCTCCCTCCTAAATAACAGTAATAAGCCCATATACGCACATGAACAACCCATGAGGATAACAGGTGCGAACCTATTAGATTTAATAATAAATTGCAGCACAGATAACCGAGATTTAACCGCTCTCCTAGATACAGGAGCAGATGCAACATTAATTAAGAAACAATGTGCAGATGAGTTACAAGGGAGTACGAAATATAAATATGAAATTAAGGCACCTTCCTGTCAACTCAGAGGAGATACAGGCACACCCATACGTACATATGGAGAAATCGATTTATATTTAGAAATTCGTAGCGTAGTATATCCCGCAAAATGTTGTATTGTGGACGCAGTCGCCACCTTTCAGACAGATATCTTACTCGGTATGGATTTTTTCAACCGGAATCAATGGGAAATTTACTCAGCCGGAAAATTAGTTAAGTGTAGAAATAGGACACACCCTCTCCATGAGAATAATAGACAGGTGCCGCACGTTCAGCCTAATGCTAACAGAATCAGTTTAGTTCGGATTTCCGAAAGAAATAGGAAACCGACTCCAGTTTATAGCAGTTCAAGACAGTCGGTTGCATCCAGAGGGGGTAACCGCCTCAGAAATCAGCCCCCTTAGTAATCAGTTCCAGTTGTTGAATCCAGTAAGATCAACACAGTCAGTTTCCAGTCACTCCTCAGTTTCTAGTCAGACAGCTTTCAAACAGCCAGTTTCCAGTCAGTCAGTTTCCGTTCAGCCACTTTCCAGTCAGTTATTTTCTAGTTAGCCAGTTTCAGTTCAGCCACTTTCAACTCAGCCAGTTTCAGTACCTACAGAGTATATATCAGTAGCACCTTATGAGAAGATTTGTTTCCTAGCAAGAATAGTAAATGGTCAAGGAAAACTATTGCCCAACTTATTGCCCAAGTTCTTACTGTAGTTATAGTCAGAATTCAGCTATCCCTGTTGTTTGTTTAAACAAAGGAAAAAGCCCAATTGAATTAACTTCAAATCAGAGAATACGAACTGTTTCCACAGTAGAAATAAATTCAGATTTCCCCACCAATACTATAAATCATGTTTCCAGTTCCTTAGAGTTAAACCCTTCATCATTAAAAGAAGAATATAAGAAATGTCTGGAGCACCCACTTCAGTAGTCACCAGCCTTATAGGATCCCAAACTACTGGAATCACTTCTCGATTTCCTGATAAAAAATAAAGATGTGATTGCCCTAACAGGAGATCCTCTGGGCCTAACTAATTTGGTCCCTTTGGAAATCAAGCTGGAGCCCAATTCCAAACCCATCTTTATTCCTCCCGATAGGGTTCCACATTCCCAATTAGTAACTATTGAGGAACACATTTTAGAACAAGCCATCGAGTCACTACACAAACACAATCGCTTCCTCCACGCCCTTTCGGACAAATTTACATACCTCGAATCCCTGTTAGCTAAATACAAAGAACACGAAAGATATCTAAAATTAGTAGAAATAATTAACCTATAAGTAACCATAATCGATAAATATTTGCAACAAATAATTACCAGCCATTCTAAAGTTTTGCGTGCGACCCAACTAGCCCATACGAAAATCACTCTTTCCACACTAATACCATGGGATACACTTCAGTCCTTGATTCACACCTCTCAGACAATTAAAATTATCACCCATACTCCCACTCAACCATACTAACTACCCCCAATTTCTAGAATACACCTGAACTGTACATGGACCACGCCCCTACACGTACTGCATGATTGCACCATTTTTCGGTGTACTCACTTATGATGTATACAAATTCCACCCTTTCCCAACACCCTACCAAAACAATTCTAATATTTATCGATTGTATCTACTCACAGTACCACCTTACCTTTTCCTCACCAAAGACCTTTCAGCATATTCTATGATGTCAGATAGCGACGTCCGGCATTGCAGATTCCCCAAACGAAGAAGCAACTAGTTTGCCCTCCACTCAAATCAGTAATTCTTCCAACCGCTAGGTCCTGTTTTATCGACTTAATTTGTTACCGTCATGTCCCGGTATGCTGTTTCACAAAATTCCATTCCTCTAAAACCGTCCAACTCCGAAATGGACCAGACATCTGGATTTCTTTCGCGAATAGGACTACCGCTACTTTCGAGTGTCCGTGAAATTATTCCCTCATCAAAATACCTACTGTTATCCGTCTGCCAGTTAGTTGTTCCTTGCGTTCAAAAACCTTCCAAATGTATAACCCTTATAAGGTTACCATTAATGACTCATACCCCTTCCCGTCGCAAATTAAATTTAAAACCGTTTACATGCCAACGTTCCCATTTTGGGAACATATTAAAAGTTGTTTATTATTCATGTATAAGCATATTTTGCAGTAATTATTTGTTTTTATAATTAATGAATGCACATTCTCACACATTTTATTTTATTGATCTCCAATACCAGTTTTTAATCGATTTATTTATTGTCAATATACGGTAATTTTTCAAACATTTAGAGGTAATGCTTTATAAACTCCTAAGTATTTGCCTTATTACAATAAATAATATTTTTTTTGCAGAATATGCATATTAAATAATACAAATTACTCCTGAAAAAAAATTTTGTGATATAAATTGATAAGTATATTTGAAAAAATTAATAGCGATTATTTGTTCCCAAAATGGGAACGTTGGCAATGATTACACGCGGTTTTCCAATATTTTGGCACGACATCAAAAAAAAAGTTCATCATGTTTCAACCTGTTTTTTCAGAAGTGTATATAAGCTCGGCGGGTAACCTAAAGTCCTAGTGCATTTAGTGCTTCGTAGTGTGAACAGATCACAGATTGATGGATTCTACATCATTTTATGGGTGCCTTTCTTTGAATATGATCTCATTATTCTTATATACAGGGTGTCCATAAATGATTACCCTGATTAAAGCATGCTATAACTTTTAAATAAACACTCGTATTCAAACACAGTTTCAATCATAAGTAGATAAACATACAAAGTTTTGATACATAGTTAATGAACTTAATAAGCTTACACATGTGCACCCCTAGTGGCACGTAAAATGTCTAAACGGTATTCACACTCCTCACGCCACACATTTTACAACATTTGTGGGTTAACTGTTGCAATTGCATCCGTAATGCGTTCTCGCAATGTCCTGATATCTGGAACAACTGTTGCATAAACCAAATCTTTAACATGACCCCAGAGAAAGAAATCCAGCGGGGTAATGTCTGGTGATCTTGGGGGCCATGGGATTGGCCTGTCCCTGCCAATCCATCGATTTGGAAATGTTGCGTCGAGAGTTTCACGAACAACATGCGCCCAATGAGGGGGTGCCCCATCTTGTTGGAAGATGACAGTTGGCTGCCTGTCCTGCAGCTGGGGGATGGCGTAATTGGTGAGCACATCCAGGTACACAGTTGCGGAAACAGTGTTCTCAGCGAAGAAGAAAGGACCAATTATCTGGTCATGCATTAGTCCACACCAGACATTGATCTTCGGACTGCCCCGAATATGCTCCCTTACGGCACGTGGGTTTTCCGATCCCCAAATACGCACATTGTGTCTGTTGACTCTAACACTAAGATGAAACGTAGCCTCGTCTGAAAAGCAGACACGTAACAAGAAGTCATTATCCTCGTCATTGCTGTTCAAAATGTCAATAGCGAATTGTTCACGTTTTGCACGGTCATCAGGCTTCAGTTCTTGAACAATTTGTACCTTGTAGGCGTGTAACTTCAAACGTTTGTGTAACACCTTGTGCACCGTAGACTTCGGTATCTTTATTGGCATGAAGCTTGTCTCACCGATTTCCTTGGTGACCGTGTGAAAGCAGTTTGAATGTTTTCCACCGTCCCATCGGAAACTGATGGTCTACCACTGCTCTTTCCTTTTTCCACGTTTCCAGTTTCTTCGATTACTTTTTTATAAGCCACAAGTTATTAGTTGATTTGGCCTCGAAGAATATACGAGTTTATGGAACGATAAGAGATAACCGGACGAGCCACTTCCCTTTAGTGACACAAAAGGAAGTGAAGAAAAAAGAGAGGCTTTTATGATTTTAGATCAGATGGAGTTGTGTAACAATCGCTAGTAACTACTATGGGGTAAACCCAGTGCAGAAAGTGGAGAGGAGAGTAAAGCAAGTGAAAAAAAAGGTTGTAGCTCAACCATTCCTCATCAGTATGTACAATAAAGGAATGGGAGGAGTTGATGTACTGGATCGGATACTCTCTTCATACAGGCCACGCTTACGTTCTAAAAAGTGGTGATGAAATCCATTTTATCATATTTTGAATATGTCCGTTGTTGCTGCATTCCGTTTCTACCAACATGTAAATATGTAGCTCCACAACTCTTTCTCACCTTCAGTTTAGACAGGAAGTTGCAAGATCACTTATAAAAGTTCAACAAGAACGACGCAGATAAGGAGGCCCATCTGCACCACCTTGTAAGGAAGTGCGATATGATGGCATAAATCACTTTTTAGAATCGTGTAATCAAGGTAGATGTACGGTTTGCCAAAAGAGTACAAGATTAGAGTGCATAAAATGTGAGAAAAGGTTGCATAAAGACTTTAGTGCAATATATCATAAGAAATGATTTTATTTGAACTTGAAACTTCGAATGTTTTCTTTATCTCTGCTGTTTTACTTTCGCATTATATACCTTACCTTACCTTATGAACCTTATGTTGTTTCGTGTGTTGGTCTCTCTTCACACGGAGGTCAAGCTGGTGGCCCCGCCTCTAGGTCTGGCCTGGTGGAGGAGCGAGTTACTTTCTTGCGCTCTCCACCGTACATAGCCAGGCACGCCCGGCTCATCTGGTACTGTCCTGAGCCAGGCATCCAGTCTTTTCTTGAAGACTTCAACTTTGACCCCCGTTACGTTTCTGAGGTCCTTAGGAAGCTGGTTGAAAAGTCTTGGCCCCCTGACAACCAAGCTATTTTCCTTCAGGGTTGAGGAGGTCCCTTGTCGTGCTTTTAATTTGGGAACACTACACATTCTGCCTTTCCTATTTTCCAGTGTTGTTTGAATGGTAATTGGGTTTAGTTTTAGGTTTGGTACCAGTTTTTCGATCATTTTCCATATGTAGATTATGATGTACCTCTCTCTTCTTCTTTCCAGTGAGTATAGATTTAGTTTACGTAGTCTTTCTCAGTAGTTGAGTTCTTTGCAGCCATCAATCTTGGCTGTGAAATGCCTTTGCGTTTCTTCTAGTTTATTAGTTTCTTCCTTTTTATACGGGGACGTCAAAACTGAGCAGTATTCAAGTTTTGGTATAATCAGTGTTTTTAGCAGGGAATCATTACTGTCCTGTCCCTTCTCTTGAACGTTCTTAGAACCTGTCCGGCGACTCTTTTGCTTTATTTATCGCTATCTGATTTTGTGTTTCGAATTTCGCATCATCTGTCATTATTATCCCGAGATCAATCGCTTTCATGCTGCTCTGAATTTCCTGTCTATCTGGAGCATAATATGCAGTCTGTTTAAGTTCTTCTTTTCTACCATATCTCAAGAGCTGAAATTTCTCGGCGTTGAATGACATGTTGTTGTCTTCTGACCATTTGTATATTTTGTTCGTGTCCCTCTGCAAGGCCTCCACGTCATGTACATCGCTGATTTTTCTGCTGATTTGTATCGTCTGCAAAGGATGTTACTATACTATTGCTGTTTACTCCGCTGTCTATGTCTGTTAGCATGATAATGAACAGGAGTGGGGCCAGTACTGTCCCTTGTGGTACTGAGCTGCGTACTTCCGATTCTGATGATGATATACCTTGAATTTTGACGACCTGCAGACGATCACTAAGGAAGTTGTAGATCCATTTTCCCACTTTGCCTGTTATTCCCATGTCTTTAATTTTATGTCCTATTATACCATGGTCACATTTATCGAAAGCTTTAGCAAAATCTGTGTATATAACATCGTAGTTGTCATTGCCTTCCAATGCATCTAGGATATTGTTGTAGTGCTCTATTAGTTGTGATAGGCATGATCTACCTGATCGGAATCCATGCTGATTTTCGTTGAATCTTTCCCGTGTCTCCAGGAAATCATAAATTTTCTGTCTAACTATTCTTTCAAATTCTTTCAAATACTTTGGTGAGGTGGGACGTCAATGACACTGGTCTATAGTTCTTTGCTTGAGATCTGTCCCCTCCTTTATATATAGGGACAATGTTTGCTCTTTTCAAGATGCTCGGTATTTCCCCAGTGTCTAGGGATCTTCTCCATATCCAGTATAAAGGTGTAGCTATTTCATTTTTACAGTTTTTAATCAATAATGCGTTCCAATTGTCCGGACCTGCAGCTGAATGTAGTTTCATTTGTTCTATAGCTCTCGCTACATCTTCTGGTGTAAACTCAAAGTCTGTTATATACTCTCCTTGCAATTCCTCTTCAAAGAATGCATTTATGTCAGGTATCGCTTTGTCACTTTTTGGGGTACTGAAAACTGATTCATATTGAGCTCTCAATGTATCAGATATTTCTTTTGGATCGTCGGTTAGTTCATTATTTCCCGTCCTTAAGGGCCCAATAGCGGCGCGCGTTTTTGTTTTCCTTTTTGCATAGCTATAGAAGTATTTCGGATTTTCCTTTATTGCTTCTACCGCCTTTTCCTCTTCCCTCTCTGTATGGTCCTTAATCAGGGCTTGTATTTCCCTATCGATACCCTCCAGTTTTTCTTTTATTATTTTCCTGCCATTATCTCCGCAGTTTCCTAACTTCGCCTCCAATCTCTTTCTTTTGCGGAATAGTCTTCTCTTTTGCCTTTCCAGCCAGCTCCTCTTTCCTTTTGGCTGTGATTTCGGAGCATATTTTTCTAAAATTCTCTCTCTCTATATATATATATATATATATACACATTTAGGATAAAAACGAAGACGTAGAGCAAAAAAGTCATTATATTTGGCTGCAGCCGACGTTTCGGGCAACGCTACCCATTTTCAAGGCCTAATAAATAAAAAGCTAAAATTAATGCATGACAAAAATATATAAATGTCAAAAACTAAAACTAATTTATAGTACAGAATAAAACCACTTCAAGAATAAAAATTAAAAAGCATAAAACAAGCATAAGCCAAAAACAAAAAGTAAAAATTATATACATGACAAATATACACATGATAAAAATAAAACTTAAAAACTAAAAACATTCAAACATAAATTAGTTAAAAACTGTCAAGTGAGCTGTCAAATGAGCATGGTATGTTTGGTGCACTTTTGCGTTTTTTCATTTAACTTTTTATTAGTAAAGTTTTTAACTAATTTATGTTTGAATGTTTTTAGTTTATAAGTTTTATTTTTATCATGTGTATATTTGTCATGTATATAATTTTTACTTTTTGTTTTTGGCTTATGCTTGTTTTATGCTTTTTAATTTTTATTCTTGAAGTGGTTTTATTCTGTACTATAAATTAGTTTTAGTTTTTGACATTTATATATTTTTGTCATGCATTAATTTTAGCTTTTTATTTATTAGGCCTTGAAAATGGGTAGAGTTGCCCGAAACGTCGGCTGCAGCCAAATATAATGACTTTTTTGCTCTACGTCTTCGTTTTTATCCTAAATGTAAAACTACGTCTCCTTAGGAGGGATCCTATTTCATATGTTATATATATATATATATATATATATATATATATATATATATATATATATATGTGTGTCCCGGTTGAGGTTTAAGTTTTGTTTTTTTGGCTAAAAATACAATAATTACCACTTTTTCTTTGATTTATTCAATCCGACGTGAATGCAACGAGTCTTTTACTTATATAGAGGTTCTGAATGTAGTGGGACTAGGCTTGCTTTAAATCCTAGATCCATGTCCCAAAGCTGGATCCTGTCTGCTTTGCAGATAGCTGGTGAGGGAAGCTATATTTATGGGACCTCTTTGCGAGAGACCCGTTGCCCACGTCGGGCTAGCATCATGAAAAAGAAAAACTATGGTATTTGTCATTTACCATTACTTATTCGGACTATAGTGGATTTAATTTTCCCAGAAGAGTTCTTTGTTCCATGCATGGTCTGTGTTTAATATATATATATATATATATATATATATACAGTATATCAAACTCGATTTTTCTTATCTTTGCCATTATAATGCTGTTTTAATTTCGTGTTTTAATTTCTGTGTGTATACAGGGCGTCCCAAAAAAATGTATACACACTTTAACAGCTGATAGCTCAATTGATGTTTCTTTCTTTCCAAGTTAAATCCATTAGAATTCATAATGGCAGTCAGACTAAGCTTTGAACAAAGGAAATTCATTCTAAAATGCTACTGGAAGTGTGAAAACGCAGTTGAAGTGCAAAGACAGTTTAGGAGGGAGTTTCAAACAGATCCACCAACGCGACTTACCATCACTCGAATTAGAGATAAGTTTGAAGCCGATGGAACTGTTCAGAATGTCCACAAGAAGCGTTCCGGAAGACCACAGACATCGACAAGCCCCACAAAGCAAGAAAGAGTACTGGAAACGTATCACCAAAGTCCAAGAAAATCTGTGCGGCAAGCGAGTCGTGAGGTAGGAATTTCAGAATCGTCTGTCCAACGCATTTTGAAGCGCTGTCAATGGAAAAGTTACATTCCAAGATTAGTCCATGCTATTAATGAAGATGATCCGGACCGAAGAGTGGAGTATTGCGAGTGGTACTTGGCACGATGTGGATGTGGATTGGACGAAGGGGTTTGGTAGAATACCCTCCGCGTTCACCAGACCTCATACCACTAGACTTTTTTTTATGGGGATACTTAAAAGACAAAGTCTACGCTATAAAACCTGCAACAGTCGCTGAATTGAGAGCAGCCATTGAACGAGAATGCACACAAATACCAAACGAAATGTTTCGTGATGTTTGCGAGTCCATTGCTTCGCGTTATCAGCAGTGCCTGGACCAGAACGGACGTCAGTTTGAAAACAGGCGTTGACAAAACAATTAAATAATGTCTGTAGATTCTATTACATTTTGAAAATGAAATGTATTTTAATAAACACTGCCTTTATAATTATTTAAAGTGTGTATACATTTTTTTGGGACGCCCTGTATATATATTCTGTATATATATATATATATATATATATATATATATATATATTATATGCGATGAATTTCACAATTAAACACGTAAAATGAATGAATAATGCAAAACCACAAGGAAAAAGAAAAATGATTCCAAGGCCTTTCGTGTATTCAAAAGTACACCTCGTCAGGGATTGACGAGGTGTTCTTCTGAATACACGAAAGGCCTTGGAATCATTTTTCTTTTTCTTTGTGGTTTTGCATTATTCATTCATTTTACGCGTTTAATTGTGAAATTCATCGCATATATATATATATATATATATATATATCTGTATATATACATATATATATACACACACAGTATATCAAACTTGATTTTTCTTATCTGTGCCAATATAATGCTGTTTTAATTTCGTATATATATATATATATATATATATATATATATATATATATATATATATATATATTAGGGTGGTCCTAAAAATGAACTTTTGAATTGTTACGCTCCCAACCCGCGAAAAGATTGTACTCCTACTAAAGACACTTACGAAGCATTTTTGTGAACCTACTTCTGTTATAAGGAGTCGCGCAAAGCCGTTGCACTTCCCAACAAAAGAGCCCCAGTCTGTCCTGGTGCGTTGGTGTGTTCAGTTCTGTCGGAAACTGAATTCTTGTTTTTTTTTTTATGTAGCGGTTAATGAACGTGTTCAAGTTAAAACATTACATATGTTATTTATTTTATCAATGTCATTATTTATAGTTATTTTTATTACAATTAGTTCAATGAACATACTGTAACCAAGAAATATATAAACATTTAAAAAATTAAAATACATTCTTCCACTTATTAATAGTGATGAACATTGCGTAAACCTAAGGCATCATTTATTAATTACATAATTATATAATGGCACCATCGTCTGCATGTATGATATTTACTTAATCGAAAGTACATCACTAACAAGTCACGTGTAAATTCAGTAAGCATTCCATTCTCATGGTAAAGTGAATATTTGCGGATTATCATGGGAGTTTTGTTTATGTTGTGGATGTATTAATATCAACAATTATGAGTCGGAGATCATTATTTGGTTATTGACTTTTATTGTGTGAGTTATCTAATCGGAATTTTTATTCATTTCAGCGTTATTAAGTAGTTTTCACAATGTCAAAGATTAAACCTAACACTCGAGCGCCCCCATTTCTAATGGAGCACTGGCAGGACAAACTTATAGGGGCAAAATTGCCTTCGAATGGTGAAATGTTATCAGTATTCCTTCATCTTCACCAAAATGAAAAAAGAACTGTAAAAGATAGTTTGAAATCGAGCGCGAATTCCTATCAAACGCACAGATCACTCAATAGAAAAGTTAAATAAATTATTTGTTAAGTGGCAGAGACTAAAGAAAAGCATGAAGAGGAGGTCAGAAACGCAGATCAAGAACGAAGAGGAATTCACGAGAGAATCAAAAAACCTTTTCGATATCGCTCATAAAAACGCACTTGCCATGATAAAACTTCCTGAAGATCGAGCTTTCTTGTTGGCTCAAAGAGAACCTGGTCGCAAAGGATCTATGGCTGGGATTGATATGGTCCTTGTTCGGAAGGAGGAACCGGCTATCAAACGGAGGCTGAAATATGCGGAATATCAGGCTGCTGTGGCTTCCCGGGACAAATCAAAAACCTCAACTGCACATTTGGAAAGCTCTTCCAGTGAAAATAACAGTAGTGTCTCCAGTGATGCTGAGGAATCGGGTACAGAGAAGGAAGAATTCGGTGCAGTAGCAGGTGGTTCTTCACATCCAAAGCGTCGACGTGCAACGAACGCTATCATGACTCCTAATCTAGCATCAATCCTTGCTCGCACGAATGTTAGTGATCGCTCAGCAGCCTTCGTTTTGGCAGCTACTGCACAGGGACTTGGTCATGACGTATCGGAGCTAGTTATTAACTGTTCTAGTATGAGGCGGTATAGACAGCAGCATCGCTCTTTAACGGCTCAACACAAAATGGAAGAGTTCAACACTGACTGTCCTATCATTGTTCATTGGGATGGAAAAATTCTCCCGGACCTCACTGGTCAAGCCAACGTCCATCGTCTCCCTGTCTTAGTCTCCAACAAAGACACGTGTCAGCTCCTTGGTGTCTCAAAACTCTCTTCCGGAACAGGAGAAGAGCAATCTCAAGCTACTGTGAACCAGCTCCAAAAGTGGGGGCTTCAGCAGTCCGTTGTTGGGATGAGTTTTGACACTAGGGAAAAACCTCCTGCATTTTCCATGCTGTCATCATATTATGGAATTGGTGTTTGGAGCTGTTTTCGGGTCTTATTTTGGAGCACCTTCTGGCCCTCAAGTACCTTTATTCATGCGCTTCAAGAAGTTTTGGCCTCAAATTGATCAGTCCAGATACAAGACGGCTGCAGATGACATCGACAACGAAGAGAAGAGGTCATAACTTCTTTTGCTTGCAAGATGCTACTGGAAGGAACAGTTTGAGATGATTACAAAGAATTCCTGGAACTGGCACTTCTTTTCTTGGGCCATAATTCTTGGGATGGAAAAGAAATTCGCTTTAAAACTCCAGGAGCTATATATCACGCCCGATGGATGGCTAAGGTTCTCTACTCCATCAAGGTATGGTTGTTTCAGAGTCAATTTCAACTAACTACCAAAGAAGAAAGGGCCCTAAACGAAATTTCTTTCTTTTCTGTCCGAATTTACATGAGAGCATGGTTTCGTGCTTCTGTTTCTGTATCTGCTCCGCATGAAGACCTTATTCTCCTTAAGAAACTTCAAAGATACCCAAATAAGATCATCGCAGAAGCTGCCATTAGAAAATTCAGCTCACATCTCTGGTATCTGTTAGAGGAAATGCTGCCCCTTGCATTATTCGACGAAGACGTTCCTGTAAGCGTTAAGCGTGAGATGGTTCAGGCCATGAGGACCAAAGAAGGAAGTGATGATGGTCCAAAGCGGATCAGCTTCCACATAATGCTCAGGTCAGCCTTGTTGAATTAACATCGAAAAACTCAGTTAAGTTTTTCAGAAGTTTGGACATTTCAGACGAATTCCTTAATGAAGATCTTCTATTCTGGACTGTTAATTAATGATAGTTACAAATATGCATGTAGCATTGTGAAAGGTATAAAAGTTTTTAATGATAATGCTGAACGAGCAGTGGCCCTCATTGAACAGTTTAATTGCCAATTAACTCACGACGAGGAGCAACTGCAGTATCTGATGCAGGTTGTCGCTAATCATCGTCGAAAATATCCTGACAGCAGAAAATGCACACTTGAGTCCAATATTCAATAACACTTTTTTTGTAATATGAAAAATATGTTGCTTTGGGTTCTTGTAACATTAAAAATATTTTGTTTTTATTTCTTGTAATATGAAGAATATATTGTTTTTGCTTATCATGTTTTGGGATGTCATTTTTTTTTGGAAAGAACACTTAGTTTTATGATCCTATTTTACATGGAGATTTATTTAAATTTTGGTAGCATATTTGAGATACCGCGAAGATTATTTGTTTATTTTCTTAAAGTATTCATCATTTATATTGTTTTATTAGTCATCCTTTATTTTAGTTTCTGTTTCATAAAATTTTAAAAAATTACCCATGAAATACAAAACTTTATTAAGCCTGCGCAACCCCTAAATATTCTCTAAAATAGAAGAAACTCTATGATAAAAGTTCATTCAAGAGTACCTAATTATGGGTTGGGAGCCTGGAAAATTTAATATCGAATTTTTTTTATATTTGTAAGAACCACTCTAATATATATATATATATATATATAATATATATATATATATACACACACACACACCAAACTTTATTTTTCTTATCTTCTGCGTAAAAAAAATGTTTCAGTTTAGTTACTTAAACATAATTTTCTACATTGAAATAAACATTTTACATAAGCTTTGTAATGGTTTATCATAAACCTTATATATCCTCATAAATCTTATGACCGAACATGCCAACGTTCCCATTTTGGGAACATCATAAAAATATATGAAAAAATAAAAAAATATTTATATTTCCATTATTTTTGTACAGAAATAGCCGTAAGCATTAAATAATGCAAGTTGTAAATTCTTACGTCAACCAGATATGATACCGGCCATTAATCGGTTAATTAAACCCGTTATAGAAATCTTAAATCTCTCCATGAAGCCTGTAAACATCCTACCCGAACTCCATGCTCCTAAATGGAATGATCAATTGAATCGTTTTAAAATTTCAGATGATAACCAGAATAACCTCTTATAAATACTACAACCTGTAACAATTTTTTCAACATTTGACGTTAGTATCATTATTGTGTGTGCTATTATCCTCGGTATATTTGAAGTAAATAGATCATTCTTGGAGGAACGAAGGAAAACAAGAGACACCGAACGACGTGAAACTACTTATGCACCACCAAGAGTACGTACCCAGACCACGTCAACTAGACTTAACCACCCCGTCTTATGTTTTGTATATAAATCCGTATTATAAAAACCATTAGTTATCATCTAATTAGAATTAGTTAGAATGTTATATTATTATCAATATCATTCTAGAGGGGAGAGTACTGTAAAAATGAACAATGAATAATTCTTATATTCATTTATATAATTCTTAAATAATTCTCTCATTATAATTCGTATAATTTTTATATTCATTCGTACAATTCGTATATTTATATAATCCTTATATTCTTATGTATATTTATATTCATATATTCATTTTGACATATAGAGTCCAGAGTCGTATAATGCTGACACGAGTTTGGATAAATTTTGTATTTCCTTTCTATTTCATTTCTGCTGAATAATTGGTGAATTATTTCTTTTTGGATTACTTAATCATTTTTTTAGATTTAACTTAATAATGCAATCTTGTTAAAATCTGTAATATTCATTTTCGGTATACATTCTCTCTTCGTTGTAAAAGATAAAGTCATGTTTTGCTTAACGTTTAATTTTAAATCTTAAGCATTTAATTTTTGCTCATATGCATTTTTAATTGTAATTCAAAATAAAATGCATATTTCATTTTCCATTTTTAGTTAACTCAGCAGATCATGATAACATCAGCTTTGTCAATATGCAGTTTAAAATAAATATATGGCTTCATCTTCAAATATCTAGATGTTGCTACAGCTAAAAATATTTACCTTATCTTCTAATATTTTGCAAAATAATTCAGCCTGTTGAGAATAAAAAACAAAAAAGTCAACATTAAATAATAATGATGTCAACAAAATTTGTGCGTATAAACTCATATAATTTTTCAAATTTTCATCCTGATTGTCTGATCTAACGTAGAAGCTGAACATTAACTGTAACATTTTAACAGCAAACTACAGCAAGAGAATATCTTTGTCTTCTCCTTCGAGCCTTGCTCTCTTTAGAGAACTTAGTCTTAAATAGAGAAAAATAATTTCCCGATACTTTACAAGAAGAATCGGGGAACCTTCAGAGAATTTGGTAAGCTTCACAGAATCCTCCGATGCACTACAAGAAGAAATCGGAGAGTAGTATAAGAGAAACTTCTGCGATTATCTATTCGGTACCATATACTCCAGAGTAACAAATCCATTGCTGCCACCTACATTACGAAACGTAATATATATATGGTGAGCTTTAATAATATTTTTCTCGATAATTTAAAGACAACACCGCAGTACGATTTTTAAATTACCAAACCTTTTAAGAATTATCTGCTTTTGATTATAATTTTTTAAATTCGTGGCATTTTCTCTTATTGTAGCTCTTTATTTTTACTTCACGTTATAGGACCGATGCGGAACTTGATCGTGTTATAGCTACTTTTCGTTTTGATGAAAGGGGAATAAATGATATGGATGCTTTATCCCACAAACAAACCAACGATCTGAACACAGAAGTCGAAGTATTGGCTCATATCCGGTTAAGCGAGTGCCAGGTCATCGAGGAACTAATGTAAGTATTTTTGAGGTTAAGAACAAAACATATTGTATTTTCATTTAATTTATTAAATGGCAGAAAACATGTACAAAGCGAAACCAGTGTCCATTAAATAAGTCTTAACGGGTACATTTTACAGTTAAAAATGTATATACAACTTTACACAATATAGATATACACCTTTAAACAATACAGCGGGTAGTAACATATGGGAACCTTTTTTATCTGTCTGCATACATTTTTATCATTCATTTACGTGTCGCACAAATCGAATAATTTTAAAAAATTGATAAATCCCTTCCCACATGACATGTGCATGAGAAACGAGAGGGTGTACATCCTGCACGTGTAGCTATAATATCATTGAAAGGGATACGGGTTCCAAACAATCTCAGGTACATGCAATTGCGCGATAAACTGCACAACCACAGAATCAATCCAGGGCTGAGCGCCGAGTGAGTGAAAATAGTACATTCGTTCCCTATTTTAAAAATAGATTGCAAACCAATGAATCCCCTCATCCCCAACAATGTCGGTGTTAACGATAATCCCGTACCAGTTTCTCGTAACTGGTAACTTCACTATTTCATTCTTCGCAAACACACCGATAAATTTGGACAGTGTGAAAGGGTCACTTTTCATTACTCTCTGGAGTGTATTCGCGTCCATTTTAAAAGTCTGTGACCACGTTCCTGAAACCATCAACTTCTATTAGTGCCTGTGATTCGAGGTAAACTAGCACACGTATAGGCGCGTCTATAGGCTTGGCAAATTCCAACCTGACTGAGATATTCCCACTCTGTTGTGGACTTTTACGCCAGAAGAGAAGTGAGGCCTAATATCAAATGAATAAATGTTAAATTCTTCGACAAATTCTTTCTGCGTTACACCAAACCCAAGCTCGTCACATGCACCTGTATTATGAGCCACATTACTGTAAGCTCTCACGCAGAGCGGGAACACAGCGTCTGATGAGTAATCCATAATCATAGTCCCTCCCAAAGCGATGTCATTTACGTATAGGGTTATATTTTTAAGGCCGAAATTCTTGAATTTAAAGGCACTCTTTTTATATTTTCCATTCGTCGAGGAGTGGTCTTGCATTCCAATTAATATCCTTTTAGGTAGGACTCCAAGCGCCACGTTTTCTAGTTGTTTCGAGGCCAACCCGGAGGGCACCGTGTATAGTTTGATCTGTACCCTGTTAATTGGGTATTTTACTGTGGCGTGTATTACGTCTTTCTCAATTTCTATTTGTTTTGGCGAACTTAATTTCACTCGGCGAATACGCAAATATGTCTGCATGATGTGAATCACAACGGGTTTCGCGCCCTCTTCTTGATCAGACCCCAGATTTATGAAGATCTCGTTACTCGTGCGGGGAAGCTTCAACTTCATATCCACCCTGTTCATAAGCAGTTTCTCCTGGAATGTGAAATCTGTATGAAGACGTCCAAAACATTCGTATATCTTTTTTATAGAATTTTTAAATTTATCCTTTATGCCATTTTCATCTTTAGTATGGTAATATCCCTCCTCGGCGGTTAAAAAGGTGTCCTTCGCTTCTTTTGAAAAGTTGAGGACATTTTCCAGATAGGCTCGTAGGTGGTAGTACCCCGTTCCTGCTGAGATGTTAACCTGGTTTAAATACACCTCACACTGGCTGAATATGGAGGGTAAAAAGTTGGTTTCAGGGTATGCAGAGTAACTATCATCGCAGTCCGTTCCATCAGAATGGGCTATACGCAGTTTAGCGTACATGTGCATGCAGCTCGGGTCAAAAAAGTAAGGGTCTGAGCTGGGTATCACGAATTCTATAGAGGCACTCGGCGAACTAATTGTGTTTAATCGGTTAATTGTAGTAAAGTCGCTATGCTCAATAGACATTTGAGTGGTGGGGGCATATCAAAGAGGGACAGTTCCGATTTGCAGCATTGTGAACTACACGGATGGATGAAACGCGCCATGACGAGTCAGAAATAGTGCCGCCTCTCTCGACAAGTATTAATCAGCCTATGATTCGTGAGAGTAGTGTCCTCAGCTTATATCAGTTAAAAAAATGATCAGCCATAGGTTTCATACGCTTAGAGCATTTCGCTTTTTATTTCTTTTACGTTTAGCGCCACGTGATGGTAACCCCTTCTTCCTGGCAGATCTCTTCTTTCCGCTACCGCGCATTTTTCTCTTTGCATCTTTGATGATTTCGTCCAGTGTACGTTTTAAATGTTTTTTCGAGCTTCTTTAGGCTTAGTTCCACCCATTATGTCTTCTGCCGCGTTAAAACCTGTTTGTAACGCCTTCCGCCCTAGGTACCTGGCACCCCTCTTCAACAGTGGGACAGCGGTGCGTAGTATGGATGAAAAAATGGATCCAAGTCCACTCCCACCCTGGTATCTCACTCCTCGATAGACTGTGAATGGCCTTTGGGTCATTATAAACGACGAAAGTGTAGTTTCACTGTTAAGCTCCCATTACCGGATGGGAAATTTTTTCCCTCAATCGTTCTTATATATATCGAGATGTTGGTTAATAGATTAGTCGCAACATTCACATAATGGGGCTTGTCATAAGGAATGCTCAAACTTTTCTCTCTAAGGTTGGGGATGTGTGCAATGCGTAGTAGGCGCGCCTGGGTGTCCCCAACAAATTGGTGCTCCACGATATTGCTGTAAACATAGCACACGTTTGGGGATGGAGAGCTTTCATCCAATTTCTCCATCTTCAATTGATACATTAAACTGGACAAGTCATGCTGTGCCTCGTGAAAGATATCTCTTTGGAGAGCTGCGCTATATCGGCCCTCAGCCACAATTGTGAACAGTTCTTTATCTTTATCATAATGCCCGATTCCTAGCGACACCCTTGTGCTATAGTACTGTTCCTCACCGAATAAGACTGAACGCATAGGATTATGCATAAGGTTATCCCTAATTTTTCGCACACATGGATTCTTCTAAGGTTCAGAAATATGATTTGCTCATTTTCAAGAGTTAAAAATTTGGAGACAAACTGAAGTTCACATAAACCCACTTCATACGAATCTCGCTCCAACTCACTGGGTCCGTGGAGTTCTATCACAAAGTTGGCGAGGGTGTTGTTAAGATGTACAGAGAGAAAAGAAGAGGACGGGAGTGTGACATAGGAATGGCTAGGCGCCATGTTGCATACTAATAAAGCTTTATTATTGCAGCAGCCTTTATATAGGTGTTGAAGCTTTCTGGGTAACCCAGCTATTTCACCAGGTACATTTTTCTCTTTCCTGAACCTTTGCTGACTAAAGGTTTTTCAATTTTAAACACACTTTTTCCTAAATTATATGTCATTTTGCAACGTCTCGCGGTAAAAGCCTCCAGCGATCTCTTCCACATTCAAATCTTCAAAAGTAATACATCATTATCTCGCCTTTAGGTCTCATAGCACGAACTTTAAAAATCTCACGTGTCCATCCTTGCTCAAAGCCTTTCGCGAATTTATTTCCCGAACGTGATAGCCTTATATAATCATTGATTTTGAAATGTGTAGAGTGTGGTGGCGGTTCTCCATCTCTTCTCACCTCTGGCAACGTACCTCTTTCTAAAACTTCGTTAGGTGTTGTGCCAATCGTACGGTGGTGTGAACGGTTGTATGATGATGCCAATGACCCGAGAACGTTTATATTTCTGTACGTTTTTTATGTGTAAAATAGCGATGCATGCGCTCCTTTATGGTACGTTGAACTGTTTCAGCTAAAGACGCCTTATGTATAGAACTGCTAGTGCAGTAACTGATATTAAACTCTGTCAGCATGTTCTGAAAAGCGCGACCTATAAATTCTTTCCCCATATCCGTACAAAAATAGCCAGGAACCCTTTCTTTTTTAACATCAACGTTTTGGTCGCTTTAGCAACTGTTTCAGACGATTTATTTTTCAGGGGAATTAG
Organism: Bathynomus jamesi; assembly: GCA_023014485.1. Lineage (NCBI taxonomy): Eukaryota > Metazoa > Arthropoda > Malacostraca > Isopoda > Cirolanidae > Bathynomus > Bathynomus jamesi. The sequence continues at coordinate 937,312 of JAJOZX010000903.1, read as the reverse complement.
CCACAGATATCTAGAGAATACATCTATTACACAGGTCAACAAAAAAACTTTTTTTTTTTCGTTGCCAAGGAAATTCGTACGAATTTAGGGTATTTTGGGGTTGCTGAATTCCAAAATGAAAGTAGTTTTTCCGATTTGGCTCTAGTTCTTCAGATAATGAATACCCTCAATTAATAGGAAACGTAACCATAACGCGTGCATATGGGAAACTACCGGAACATTCTAGATGGTGAGACCGAATAAAATGCCATTATGTACTTCAGGTGTTTACTTTTGTATGATTTGAGACAATTTCAATGCGATTTGTAAGTAGGCTCCGCCTGAACATTAAATTTTTTGCATTTTTACGTGTTTCAATGGGGGTACCAATTATCTCATAAATTAGAGCCAATCTAGCAAAACCGATGTCATATTCGGAATCAGCACCACAAAGTTACCCCAAAATCACTCTAATATGATTGGCAATAAAATGAGTGTTGACCAGTGTTATGAATCGGATGTAGCGGGATCCGTCATTATACACTGAATATCTTTGCATGTCTGTTAAATCCGCTTGCCAAATAGAGTCAATCGAATCCGCTGTGGTCTTGGCCGTTTTAAACCTTTTTCTCACCGGTTTAAGAAGTGTATAAGCATCCTGTTCCCGCAAAAACAGCTTAACATTTTTTTCCTTACACCGTAAACACCTCTGTACAGTCTCCTAACGCCACTATAGGAGGCGGGGTTAGAAATGTCATAATAGCGTTTACTTAATATGTTAGCCATTTGTGTATTTTAGAGACACGGGGATAAGGTTGGCCGTTTGTTCTCTCCTTTCTCTTCTTTAGAGACGCTGCTGCTGGGGGCGATGGCATACTCAGTTGTGACACATGCGAGACTTGTTCCAGGTCTTTTAACCTATTCAGATTACCTATCAATATTTGGGGACATTTATTTTTTGTAGTCTTGCTTTAATATGCTCCCATCCTGTTGGTGAGGGTCTGTCCCACTTTCTCACCAGATCATGGACAATGTCAACGATATTGGATCCTTGTAACCTTGTTCCTTCAACAATGACATCGCCTGTATTGGCCCACTGTATGATAGGGTCCTCACTCAATACATTGTAAAGACTTAAGCCTTTATTCCTCAGTGTATGTGGAAGGCTGTTTTTTAGCACATGTTCAATGTGTTGTGTTCCGTTGTTCTTTGGTTGGCCATCTCTAACGTCGGGCCCAGGTACTGTGTCGCCATGCTCAGCGCTACTCGCGCTGCGCCTAACAACCACGGGGAGCTCTGTCAGATTCTTATAATCTTCGTACTCATGAAGAAATTTCTGCAAAGCCTCTTGGTACAAGAGCCTTTTCTCATCAGGTGACTTTTCACTGTTTAATAGGGTTAGCAACTCGCTTTCCATTCTTTTAAACCTACTTTTACGGGGTTCTAGAGCCGTGTCTGGAATCTTTGAACTTTGCAATGAAGCATACATCTCGTGTGGAATCACACCCACCTTCTTCATTATGTTAATCTAGTCAGTAAAGGACCCAAAACTGAAAGTAAGATAGGTAGGAATGATCCTCCTCTTTGTACAATAATTCGCTTTTTCTTACCCACAGTTTGACTTTTTTGAGCGAGCGCTCGTATTATGTTCTTGTAACGACGTAAGCGAGCCTTCTGAGAGGGTTTCATTGGCACATTACATTTTATAACATTAAGACAGATTTCACAGATGCATTTTAAAAAGTCAGAGTCGATATTTTTAACAAACATCTGTTGCAGTGCCCGGGCCAATCGTTGATAGATTTTTAGTAATTCACGATATTTCTTCAGCCTATTTGTCATTCTGGAATATACACCGTTTCTGGTTCGCTTGAGAATATATTCGTTCTTAGAAGCACCCTAAACGTGTTTCGGGGGTGAAAGTCACAAAGCAAATAACCATAACGGTGGCTTGTGGCTTCTTTATAAACCTCCAAAAACTCCTTCAGCTGATTCGGGAACATTTGATTGGCTGATACCCCAATTTGTGACATATCTTTACGTTCTGCGAATAAAACTAGATATTTTGTATTTAGCGATACATCGCGCATGTATCTATTTTTGAAAAATAGATTCTGATTGATGAAGAACACGCTTATGTTAAGATGGTGGGAGAACACTGTAAATGTCTCGGCAAACGTTTTATCCATTTCCAACATGAGATCCTCAATTACGATAACTGTATGCTCATTAACTTTTAACGAATTAACGTCATATACACCCTTCTGGAACAAAATTTCATCTTGGTACTCGTTGAACACTGACTGATACGTCGAATAGCACCATATTACTTTATGTCCAAATTTTGAGAACATCTCCCCCTTATCTTTAATGATTTTAAGCATAAATACAGTTTTTCCACATCCTGTAGGGCCAGATATAATACATGTGGAGGGGCTTGTGAACCTGAATTTTTCTACAGATTCCATCTCTAACACGTCACACCTCTAAGTGGGTCATTTACAAAATATTACAAATTTTGAGTGCTGTTCCTCATATTTTGTTTTCTTCTTCCACAGATCCGTGAATGACGACGATGTACAGCACCCTATCATCGATATCACAGACGAACCCGTTGACCGTGCAGCTACAGAACCCTTCCCCGCTGACGAACCCTCACCAGCGACACCTGTACCATGCGACAGTTCAAAGCGGAAGCATGATGAAGAATCCTCCACGTCAGGTATAAAGCGTGCCAGGATTGCTCCGGTTGTTAGACCCCCAGTAATAGATCCCCAACCCTCAACGTCTTACGACACAACCCCCACAATAGCACCTTCCTCAAATATGCCCCATTGTCCAGTTCCGGCTACTTCCTCCACAACGGCTTCTCATACTGTGGAGGATTGTACAACGTTCGAGTTGGTCCGCACCGTTACCCCCACCCCTACCCTGACTAGAAATCGTTACGTGGTCAGGGTTGGCCATGGGTCCCTGTACACCAACGGACTGCGGCGCGTAGTTGAACGTATTGTGGAGTTTGCCCTTCAGAACCGCGACGAACGTGAAGTCCGGACGCGGTTATCCTTCAGGTTCGGGTCAGATGAGGGGGACGATGTTTGGATGGTAATACTGTTCAGATGTTTGGCGGCTGTAGATATAGAATATATCTTCTACAGATCTACAGAAGCTAAGGCTAACAAAGACCCTAAGATCCACTCTAAGGTCAGCCCGAGAGAAAGAAGAAAGTAAGGGGTTAAAAGAAGAGAATAAGGGGTTAAGAAGTAGCAAAACCTATCACTCGTGGGTTAAACTTCATTCAGAAAGAGAGAAAGGAAGACACCATCACCATCCGCCGGCCACTGCCGATAAGTCGGAAAAATAGTCGAAGAGAATACTGTCAGCAGTTGCAGACCGGTCCTCCACTCCATAGGGAGGTAGAGGATGCAGCCCAATCTGCCGGAAAGGGGTGAAAGATGAAAAGAAGTAAAATAAGAAGGCATTACAAACCATGCATCACATTCTTAACGCAAACACTATCATACCATGCAAACTACAGACATGCAATGAAGAGAGTTACAGACATGCAAATAAGGAAAGAGAGAGAGAAAAAAAAGTAGAAAGAATAACAAAAAGTGGGTTAGTTTACGCTACGAGCTACATCTAAGTTCGTGTTAGTCTAATTTTTTTTTTTTTGCTGGCATCACACTAGGGGGGGATCAATTTTTATTTTTTGGGGGATTATTTATTTTTTTTGGTTCTTAAAATATGCTATCACTTACGAACAGCTTAGAAATAGAAAAAAAATCATGTATTTTACTCGATAACCCCCCCCTGTACATGTGGTTTGAAAGTTTATTGAATATCATAATGTTTATTCTAAGAGTAAATTCCAGTTTATTTAAACAAATCTTGTTAAAAAACATGAAATATCATTGAAGAAGTTAGAAATAGACCTGTAATTGATTAATTCATTACAGAATATATTTGCTAGAAAATAATGGAAAATAATATATGTGTATATTTTTACATCACCTAGACAAAACAAAAATTCATAAATCCAGACATAGCATAATATAAATGCCTCTAATTACCACACATTATTTAGCACATAAGTATATTTATAGCATTATCAAAATCATTCATAGTCATTGTCATATTTGATGCAACTCTCTCTAGATAGATTTTCAAGTTAATTGCATAAGTCTCTATTGGACGATTCTTGTAGTACTTTTTCAGTTTGAAGATATCTGACGACCTTGGAAGAGATGTCGATGTATCTCTTGCATATTTCACTTCGATGTATATTCTTCAGGGTGTCTAGATCTTTGTTCTTTCTCTTGTCAGCTGCTATGTTTGCTACCTCCTTGTCACTTAATCCTTGCCTCTTAAGTTCTTGTTGCTTTCTGCTCCATTCTACCAACACGGTAGGAAGGGGACCATCTTGCTGTACTAGTTTTACATATACTTTGGCCATAGACTTGCCTTCAATCAAGTCAGTACTTCTTCCTTTTACATGTGCACGGCTGGCCATAGGTAGCTGTTTTGCACCACGTTGACTAAGCTCATAGTTGATGCTGCCCACTGACCGTTTTGGATGCAAGTTGTTGATTGGTGCTTTCTGTAGTTTCTCCTGATCCATCGATGCTACCTGAAAAGGAATAAAATAGTACTGTACCATGAGGATACAAAAACAGCATCAATTCAACAAAATAGAACATTATAAAATTATGTATTGCACTTACCTGTCGAGGGGCTTCCGCATCACAGTCACCAAACTGGATTATGTCTCCACGTTTTTTCTGCCATCCAGCTGCTAATTTCTTCATCATGATGCTGAGAACATTTGTGACTCTTGGTTTGTAGCAGTTAACGGCTTTCGTGATTGAATTACGGATGTCTTCATTCCACAGAACCGTTTTAAACCTATCAGGTGATATGAAGTTGAATGCAGGCTCCTCAATGTTCAGAAGATCAGATGGATCCGTTTTGCATAAATCATAGTACAGCGTTGGAAATGTAATCATGATCTTAGCATAATCTGTTGTGCTAGCCGATGTCAGACTGATGAATGGTTCAATCAAATGTACTCCAATTAGTGCACTAGCTAGACAAAAGATGCGAATATATTCAAGGTTACTGAATGAGCGCAGGATGCATGCAATTTGGTTAGTGATGTGTTCATACTTGTTGAGAAAATTAGAAAAATCTTCATCCAAGTGGATGGTGATAGCGCACAAGAAAGTAAGCCTACTGAACCTCTCTTTTTGTAGGCGAACAGCAGCATTCTTCTTTGGCATGATGTATTGATCAAAGTCACCTGCTTTGTTCCACTGTTTATGGTCATAATCGTGTGAAACCAATCTCACTAAACAGTCCATGAACTGTTCTGTGATTGAATCATGGGATGTAACACAACTGACAAGGAATATTGCAAATATCTTGTCTGGTCCAATAGTGTTATCAATCTCTTTAAACACTTCAACAATTTTGCGATTAAACATTAATGTAGGATGAACTTGACATAAGAGATGTTCAGGTGTGTGATCGGTGTCAAGCATGTCAGATACAATGCTTTCGACCCCAGTGTTGTGGCTTGTTGCATCAGTCATCACAAAATCTATTTTCTCATACAGATTCTTAGGATCGAAACCGCTGACTACCGATAAAATGTTCAGGATAGTAACTCTCAGTCCTGCTAGATTTTATCGTGATTCTGATACTATTTGCAGCGTTGGGAAGGAACGATATTTTCCATTAATTGTGATACCTTGAACAGAAAAAAAATGACCCTGCACCCTGTTTTCTAGATCCATCATCATGATAAGTAATTGTGACTGACTCATCCGAATTCATGATCTCTTGTACTATTTCTGCCAGTACAAAGGCTTCAATAGCTTTTCCTATTTTTCGGCATGCTGATTGGGCTGGAGCTGTGTCTAAATCAATGTAATGCGCATTTTCGTCAAAGTACTTCCAGCTGCGATCGAACATGTAATTTCCCACTTCAATAATAGCTGCTGTTGCTTGGTTGGATGCTAAATGATATTTGGATATCAGTTTGTCAGCCATTCTGTAGAATGCTCCTTTTATTTTTGCCGGACTTTCATGGATATGCCTGTATTGATGAGGCAACTTGTCTCTATCCTCATTCAAGTTTGCATACACAAATTTTCGTTTTTTTGATGTTGATGGTATATTTTCTTCAGGGATATATTCATCTTCAGTGCATGTGTCCTCATCTGTTATCGAGCCATCAGATTCTTGGTAAAGCTGATACAAACTGATTTTTCTTCGTGTCTTCTTGTTCCTTTAGGAGCATCTTGTCCATTGCAGCTTGCATCCTCATTTGCCTCTCAGCTGTTCTTTGCCATGCCATGTCCACTGAGTTATTACAAAACATTTTTCTTGGTCCTCGTTCATCCTCCAGGAACTTCCACTCTATCTCAGTAACTTTAACACCATAGATCTTCTTGGCGTCTTCGTGATTTCATATCTGTACAGGAGATATCAAACAAAGTGGCTGCAACACGGTTGTTGAATTCTGAAATTTCTGCTCGTTTTGCTTCAGTCATTCTCTGTGAGCGAACCTGACAGTGTTTTTTGAACTCTTCATACAATTTTGTTATCTGGTTGACAATGTTACTGATCGACTTTGTGTATAGGTTGCACCAGATCCAAAGGTTCTGCAAGTTGTAGGCAACTTTCCATGCAGCATCACTAACAGAAAGTTGATTCTTACCAGCTCTGGCTGGCCTCAGCATGAACATCATCACTTGAATAACATCTTGCTGGAGTGGCAGTACACCTGCCTTGAACTGATATAGCTCAATATATTCCACATCTCCACACAGGCGTGTGGAAGCAGAACGTAACTCTCTCATTTTGATCCTATTAATTACTGTAAGTCTATTTTAAGATTTCTTTAGCTCTTGTAAATGAGAAAAAAATATTAAACAAGCATAAAAAAGTTACAACTAAAATAATCATGTAATATAATAATATTATATATATATAATATATAATATATATAATATAATAATATAATAATATATTATGATTATATGTAAATAATAATCATAAAATAATAATCAATGGCAAATAATCAGTTTTTGTGACTAATATTGTTATTTAGCATCAGCAAACAATTCAGTTAACTAAATTTATGATGTGAATATTGATGTCATAGCAATTTAATCGTATTTTTTTAACAAAACCAGATAAAGTGGCGAATAATGTTCATTGTTAATATCAGCAAAACTTCAGAGGGCATGTACAGGGGGGTTAATGACATCAGATATTTGTGAAACATAGTTCATTTTACTTCTTTTGTATGATAGCAACTTTTAAAGACCAGAAAACTGGGGGTCACCATTTCTGTTCCCCCCCTAATCACACGCTGGCATGTCACAAGCTGGCATTATCGTCAACAGACTCATCCTCGATCACCACCCCAGGAGCTCCTTTTGCAAATGGTTTTATTATATTAAACAACGTTAATAATTCTAACGAGGGAGAGGGAAAAGGGTGTGGCTGGGGGGGGGCGGCTCGGAGGGAAAAGGGGGCGGCTCGGAGGGAAAAGGGGGATTGTTTTATTATTATATTAAACAACGTTAATATTTTTAAAATGCCTATCTAAACGGTTCTTAAACATATTAACGCTGGTAGAGTTCACGACGGGCGCGGGAAGATTATTCCATTTATCAATTACTTTAAACGTAAAGAAGTTTTTAGAGATATTAGTAATGAAACGTCTGCCACGCAACTTAAATCCATTATTACGAGTATTGCTAATATCGAAAGTAAACAGTTTGTCAAAATTTACGTTATCGGTTATTAACGATTTTGAAAACTTCAAGAAGCTCCCCCCTTAATCTCCTAGTTTCGAGTGAATGCAAGTCTAACTCTTAAACCCTATCTTCATAAGGCTTGTTGCGCAATGACGGAATTAGTTTCGTGGCACGACGCTGAACCCTTTCTAACCTATCAATATCCTTACGCAAATACGGGCACCAAAACTGAACGGCATATTCTAAATGAGGCCTGACTAGGTACTTGTAAAGGGGCAATATAATATTCTTCGATTTAAATGCGAAGTTACGCGCTATGAAGCTTAACATCCTATTAGCTTTAGTGCAAGACTCCAACTTTTAAATCCTTAGATACGCGTACGCCTAAATCTACTTCTTCGTCAACGCTCCCTAACTCTCTATCATCCATCGTGTACGTGTAATTATTGTTACAAGAACCTATATGCAAAACTTTACATTTGTCAACGTTAAATTGCACCTGCCACTTATCCGTCCACTCCATAATCCTATTTACATCAGCTTGGAACCTATTTCTATCGTCCTCGTTAACAACCTGACCGCCTATTTTAGTATCGTCCGCGAATTTTGACACGTTACTAGTCAAACCTACATCTATGTCCTTAATGTAAATTACGAATAGCAATGGGCCTAACTCTGAACCCTGTGGGACACTGCTACCTACATCCGACCACCCCGATTCGCTACCATTAACAACGACCCTCTGTCTCCTAGCACGAAGCCATTCCTCTAACCAGTTAGCTACCTGACCGCGTATTCCGTGGGATTTAACCTTCGCAATTAGTCTTCTATGCGGAACTGTATCGAACGCTTTTTTAAAATCTAAATAAATAACATCAGCCGCTCTATGCCTGTCGTATCCGCGCGCTATTTCGTTATAAATTCTAACAAATTAGTTAAACAAGATCTATGGCGTCGAAACCCATGCTGACTACTATTAATCAAATCGCGACTTTCTAAGTGTTCGATGATACGATCCCTAACTACTGGATTCCAAAAGTTTACCGACAATTGACGTTAAACTAATGGGCCTATAATTGCTAGCTACTGTGCGGTCGCCTTTTTTAGAAATAGGCGTGACGTTAGCTAATTTGAAGTCTTCAGGAATAATCTTCGTTAAGGGGCCTACGACAACGTCTTTCAAATCTTTCAGATGTTTAGGATAAAACGCGTCAGGGCCTGGAGACTTGCTAACTTTTAACTTATCAATATAATGTGCAATCTCACCCTCGTAAACAGTTATTTCATCCAAAATAGTCTCGCTGCTAAATGGAACGATATCGTCCACATCCGGGACATTATTGACGTCTTCTACGGTAAAAACTGTCGCAAAAAGTTATTAAAAATACCCGCCATCGCCTGAGCGTCGGAAGCCAAAGCGCCATTAGCGTCCAAGAGAGGGCCTATATTATCTTTTATCGGCTTACGATTACTTTTATTCACGTAATCGAAACTCTTTTTGGGGTTATGCTTACTATCCGAAGCTATGGGGATCTCTAAATTACGCTTAGCATTCCTAACTGATCTTTTAACCTGATGTCGAAGCTCGATATATCTATTAGCGTTAGCTACCGTGCCATTGCGCTTATTAAGTATATACGCTCTGTTTCGCTCGTTTATGAACTCCCCTATTTCCCTAGTCCACCACTTGGACTTACGAGGAATAAACTCCCTTTCGATATTCAAGAAACTATCTTTAAACGCCTCCCAATGCAAATTTGAGTCATTACCCATAAATAAGTCACCCAAGTCCACTATTCTCATCCTATCCGCAAAACTATCAAAATTGGCTTTACGAAAATCAGGGACTTCTATTACGTTACTATCCTCAGTGTTTTCTATCAATAACTTAAACCTAAGAATTTGATGATTACTACATCCTAAACTCTCGCCTACTTCTAAACCTTCGACTATATTTTCGCCGTTCGTCATCACCTCGTCTAAAATATTATCACAGCGCGTTGGTTGGTTCACTAACCATCTGTCGTAAAAAATTATCTTCCCTGAACTCAATCAATCTCAAACCCTCAATGTTAATAGTAAAAGTCTCGTAATTGACGTTAGGGCAGTTAAAGTCTCCGACAACTATACTATCCTGATTATTAATAAAGTTACTAAGAAGTGTGTAAAATCTAGTATCGGTATCGAGGGGTTGAACGGGAGGTCTATAAACAACAACAAAATTGAAACTAAGACTACGCGCCCTAATTTCAACGCATATCGCATTAATTGCAGCCGGAAAATCTACCTTAACCTTGATAGCCCAAAGGGAATTACGAATGTACAGCAAAACGCCGCACCAATCCTATGTAACCTATCATTAGTAAAGAGTTTAAAACCCGGTATTTCAAGCTCCCCCAACAAGTCACGAGTCACGGTATTTAACCACGTTTCAGTGATAGCAAATATATCGTAGTTGCCGGAATAAATTATCGCCTTAAATTCGTTTAATTTATTTCTAATACTACGCGCGATACAATAAAAGACGTTTAAGTTATTTTTTACCAGGGGTCAGCGTTTTAAACTATTTTTGACGTCGGGACCGCGTTCCCCGGACCCACAACGTTTAAAGAAGGCTTCGACCTATAGAGTTTTCGAATGTTTTCGTCAATTAACCTACCTAGCCTAGCATTACCCATTTCATTAAAATGCACCCCCATCTTTTATAAAAAGGCTAGGATCACTGAATTCTGACCACAGCTTTACGAAGGGTATATTTTCCTCAGCACAAATCTCTTCTAATTTATTATTCAAAAATATCGTTTTAGACGTAATCCTAAGACCCAAACCGTGCCTAGGGATAATACCTAGAACTAAAGACCTATCTGAACTCGCCTTTATGGACCTAATTAACCCCCTATATCTCTCCAAGATGTCAGGCACTCTCGTATCGGGCCTATACGAGTCGTTGCCTCCTACCATCGTCACTAACATCGAGTGACGGGAGGCACCGTCAATCCTATCCACTTCGTCTCTAACTCTGTCAACCCTGGCCCCTGGGAGACAGACCCTCTTCCTCTTGGTTGGATGCCGTTCAACAACGAACTCTGTGTCTATATGGCTCACTAAAGAGTCCCCAATTTAAATAGTTTCCCCCTCATTCACGTCTCTTTCCAAATGGGCGAAAGGGTTCGAAACCTCGATAGGTGGGGGATTCCTATCACCTAACGTACACGGCCTAGCTCCACCCTTAACTTCTCTAAATCCCTCTCCATCTACTAATCTCGGACTAACCTTAACCCCTTCCTCAACTCTATCCAACCTTCCTGATAAGCTACCTAAACTAGAAACTAGGTTACGCACCTCACCCTTCAAATTACTACATCTTCAACGTTAGTATTGGTTCGGCTTTCCTCAGCCGTAGCCCTCCCCCTGCCCTCATCGAGCATTGCAAGTCTTTCCGTTACTTCACGTACACTGCGTTTTATGTCAACTATTTCTTCCCTTAATTCGCAAAAAAAAAAACGATCTCTCGGTAATCGCCATAGGACCGCCGTCATAGTCCCTAAAATCTGTATACCACTGATTCACCCCACACCTAACACACGAAGCTTTCTGCGACGGCATCACACAAGTTAAATTAGTTTATAACTGTCACAAGTTTAAGTTAAATTAAGCTGGCAGTCGATGAAATCTTTTAAATCACTAAAAACCACTTATATTCAACTACTTAACTATATAATATAAACGCAAGTATATAAAATTCGGAACTTACCAAAAGTAAAGTTATTGGCAATATCCAAAAGCAGAAGCAATATCAGTGAGCTCAGGAAATGCGTCCGCTCAGTCCGGAGTCTGGCTGGCGTATAATGCAAGCCTCTCAAAGTGGTACATCCTTCAATATGGACACTTCATGGTAGATATTGATATTCCGGGTTGCGGGTCATAGTGCCACACCTTATACTCTTAATTTCAATTCTCCGGTTATTTACAGAAAGCATTTAAACGTCGATCGTGGTTGTAGTTTTATAGCAATAATTTTAGCTCATATGTTCACCGTGCTAAATACTTGGACGCAAAAATTTGGCTGCCCACGGATGTGCAGCGTCCCCGTAAACTAGCTTCAGATTGTAAGCTTGAGTTTGAGTGCAGTATGGGTCCTGAAGAACTGAGAAGGGCCGAGCAGGAAATGAATGCACGTATAGTCGTATTTGGAATGGATGATCGTCGTAGGACTGTGAATGTTTTTAAAAGCAGCGTGAGAGATCGTACAAGACCTCTACTTATTTCATGATTGTCAGGAACATCGTATCTCTCCATCCGTAACATAAGGGTTCTCTACGCCAGTTATGATAAAAGTCGAAAATATGGAAGGCATCATGATTTGTGTAAGGGGTGTCTCGAGTTTGCTGATGATATGGTGAAACATTGTAAGGATTGCTACATGGTATGTGAGCAGTGTAAAAGCCCCAAATGTGAAAGTCGTGTAGTTGAAGCCGAGAAGAGGGAATGTAATGTGTGTAGACGTACATTTTTCAATAATAAATGCTTGGAACTCCACAAATCCAATGGCACTTGCAGGAAAATGAGGATTTTTAAGTGCGGTATGTTTCACATGATGGATAATTGGGGGAATTTCAAACACAAATGCGATCAAATTCACTGTTCTACATGTCATGAAAAATATAAGGCGGATGGAGTGAAGCATGAATGTTATATGAAAGATGCTAAACCTAAAAATAGTCCTTGTATAACCGTCTACTACGACATAGAAACTTACACGAACGCTGAAACCAAAGAGGTTATTCCACATTTACTCGTAAGTCAGACTATCTGTGATGAGTGCATGGAGTTCGAGTGTGATGCGTGCCACAAATGTGGAAAACGGACAAACGTTTCTAAAACGAATGCACACGACAGCCCTGTGAAACTCTTTGTATCCTATATTGTCAAATTAGCGGACAAGTTCAAAAAAATGACTCTGTATATTCTTGCCCATAACGTGGCGAAATATGACACACAGTTCCTTTACGTATAAGGAGCTGCTTGAACACGAGTCTTCTGCGATATTTACAGGTGATCAATTGAAAAGAGGCAACAAACTAATACAGATGCAGATAAGAGATAATGTACAGTTTAAAGACACCCTGCTGTTCACACCTTGTAAATTCGAAAAGCTGCCCAAGGTCATGGGCGTAGCTGCTGAAATTTCAAAAGGGTATTTCCCTTACACATTCCTCACTAACGAAACTTTGAATTACGTAGGGCTACCTCCACCCAAACATTACTTTAACTACACCAACATGGTTGACAGTGAGCGTGAAGATTTTGACCGCTACTAAAACAGTTTTAATGAAGCTAATCCATACAATATAGCCGATGAATGTGAACGTTATTGCGTGAATGACGTACTTGTACTTAGAGTATGCTTTCAAGCCTTAGAAGGATGTACATAACCCGTTTCAAATGCGATCCGCTGCAAGTCGCGACCACGATCGCATCATTATTTATTACAGTGTTGAAGAATAAATTCATGCCTAAAGACACTTTAGCAATCATTCAGAGAAACAACCCCCGCAGTTGTGGGCAAAAGGCTATTTACTGGCTCATACACCTACAGTAGCAGACCGGGGTAGATATAAAACATGCCCACAACACGGGTGAAGTACCCGTTTAGGTCAATGGTCGTGTTTTTTGGGTTGACGGCCTAAGTGAGGATCCAGCCACTGGTGAGAGGACTGTGTATTCCTTTAACGACTGCTGGTGGCATGGATGCCCGCGCCATAAATGTGCCGCCGTCACAGGGGACCTTTATGGAAGATCCCCCGCCAACAGCCACGCATGGACCCGTAACCGTGATCAACTTATAGGCCCGCAGTTCACTCACAAAATCGTGTGGCACCATGAGTATGATGCACGGACGGAAACAGATGTCCAGTACCGTGAAGAAATAAGGACCATCAAACGTTCAATGGTGTTGGACCTCCTCAAATGCGGTGACAGCTTGTTTGGAGGGCGCACAAACCCATTCAAACTATACTTTCCACTACTAGGACTTCTGCTCCTTATACCCCTACGTGATGAAGAACAATCCGTGCCCCGTAGGTGCACCTGAAAAAATGGTGGGTCACACCATACCAACCATCGAGGAGTTTTCAGCTAACTTGAATGAGGCAACTTTGGACTCTCTTTCGTAGACATGCTCCCCACTCGCGATTTATGGACGCCGATCTTACCCGTCGTTATAGAACACACGCTCATGTTTCCCCTGTGCGCAGAAGAGAACAACGGTGATTTTGACCATACAACCCACCAGCGTAAGATCAGAGGAGCATATACAAGTCCTGAGCTGGCCCAGGCCGTTCGCCATGGGTATAGAATATTGAAGATACGTGAGGTGTGGAGGTTTCAGAAGCTACCCAACCTTTTCAGACCATATATAAACGCTTTTTTGAAGGATAAGGTCGAAGCATCAAGATATTCCGGAGGGGTTGATACCGAAGATGAAAAAACGACTCATATTCAGCGATACGGTGCCCATGAAGGTATACAGCTTGACCGCTCCCAAATTGTTAAGAATCCTGGCAAGCGCTTTAGTGCAAAGTTGTGCCCTAAACAGGCTTTGGGGGAAATTTGCACAGAATACCGGCAAAGGGAACGTTCATTTGGCACAAAGTTATAGTGAAGTCTGGGATTATGCCAACGCTCCCGATAAAGAGGTTATGGAGATCGTGAATGTAGGTAATACTTACATAATAAAGTACAATATCACCGAACTGGCCACAGATACCTCATGGGTTACAAACATACCTGTAGCCAGTTTCACAACGGCCTACGCCCGCATCAAACTTTGGGGCCTATTGCACTCTCTTGGACGAAGGGTGCTGTACGCTGACACAGATAGCGTGATATTCACAGCGAGGGAAGGTGAATACATGCCCGCTATTGGGGAATTCCTCGGAGAGCTAACAGACGAGATTAAGGATGAGTATGGTGATGGTGCATACGCAGACTCGTTTGTGTCAACAGGGCCAAAATCCTATAGGGTACGGGTGAGGGTAGGGGATGATATGAAGTATATCGTGAAGGCTAAGGGTATCACGCTTAACCATGCGAACCGTCGAGTCGTTAACTTTGACTCGTTGAAGGATCTAGTGTGCTTGGAAGATGGGGGTGACCAGCTACCCCAACTGACTGTGGGGACGCACAATTTTCGGGCGCAGAAACTGGGGTGTGTGAAGGAACTTAGGAACACGAAGGTATGCCGTAACAACTATAGGAAACGTTACCAGGTGCTTGGTACCTATGATACCGTGCCCTTTGTCTACCTTAATCCTTGATTGTATTTATATATATGTGTATTGATATGTTTATTTATCACGTATATTTGTTTCAATTAAGGTTTCATTTTCTCCTTTGCGTGCGTGCGTGTGTGTGTGTAGAGTAAAAAGCTAAGCTCCGCCCACTGTAAGATCGGTCACGTGACTCCTGCCACTACCTGAGCATATCTCTATCCCTGCATGCTCAGTTAACCTCTGCATATCCATCAGCTTAGACGTGTATTCTCCCGCATAGAAGAAAACTAGTAATGGCTACCTTTAATATTGCGTGTTCAACGTTTATGAAGTGGTATTCGGCAAAGTGCCAAGATGTGGTGGATACTGAAAAACTCCCTATTCCCCCCTCCTATGATACTTTTAAGGCTACATTGAGCCGTGCGAAGGACCAAGATGTTCAACTACTCTACGGGTATTCTAGCGATGGCATTGTAGGATTTCGTAGTACAAACGATATATTGAAGTATGTTGTAGACCTAACCTTTATAAATGCTCACATATACCGCAAAGTAGAAGAAGCAAAACGTTCAGAAGATAAGCAACGGTTATGGATAGTGAGTCTCGTTGATGAGAGCTGTGACAAGCAATATTATATCATGGTACATCATACCGACTACTCGTACCCTACGCTTGAGAATGTAAATCTTGACATCATGGAGAATCTTAAGTATTTTTACCACTATATTAATGTATATCATGACGAGGTTTGTAGTGAGGTTGTGGCTAATGGGCTGTGTGAGTTTTTAACAGAGACGAGTATGGCTTGTTAAACAAAAAGGATAAATATGGACATATGTTTCTCTCAAATAGTGCACCGGATTGTGAAGATGTTTAGTTTGTGGAAATGAATGTCTGGTGAGTGATAAAACATTAAAGCCGGTATTGCTTCATGTTGCGGAAAATTCTGTTTGTCCAAGGGCACAAGTGTTCCAACAAGCATGTACACGCTTCAGCAGTTTATGGTGTGACTCGCTCCCCACAGCGAGTCGCCCACCCGTGTACCTCACCCCTCTGAAACACACGAGTTCGAACAAACCCGTACACGTTTCATCAGCGTGACTCACTCCGCCCGTCGAGCTGATCCGTCCACCTGTGGCTCATAGTCATCTCAGAGCTTGAACCGACTGGACGTGCGAATACGATGGAACTTCCTTTGAGAAGCATTCTCAACGCCTCGTACGATGTCTCCGTGACGAATTCATTGCGCGTGTTCAGGCGTGATACCGGCACCATTAACTATGTACTTGAAACGATTTCCAGGCAAGCAAGTAAACTTAATGTTATTTATTTAAGTGTTGAGGAGATGAATAGTCTTCGTGGTAGTTGAGAAGTGGGGAGAGGACCGTTATAAAATACCTGCAGGTGTAGATGCAAGAAGAGAGCAAATTAGTGACGCACCCTCATATGCCGTTGTTTGCACGTTGTGTATAAATAACGAACAGCCATGCATTGATATACGTCTGATGTGGAAGAATGCATCTGATAATAACGTTCTTGTCCCTACGCGAAACCGTGTCATCCTCGACAGAATGTTTGAAATCGTCGGATTCCGCAAGCTGAAGCCTATATTAGACGCTCGAGTTACGGATATGATTTATTTTGACACGGTTCTTGAAAACGCATACACCGCTCTGCTCGACGGATTTATCGAATGTAGGAATGAACAAGGCGAGAATGGTCTAGAGCTGGATGCATATTTAAAAGGTTTAGATTCTTCGAAATATCCTGAACTTTGGTACAAATCACTTGAGCGGTACAAGGCGGAGCTTGCCTACACTGTTCACCCTGAAAAGCTGTACCTCTATATAATGAATTGCTGTCGTTAAGAATTGGAAGATTATTTCAATTGCCGCTATGCAGAATGAAGAAGAGTTCACGATTGAAAAGCTCGGGACGGTAAGAAAAAACCCTCGATTGAAAAGGAGTGTTTATAAACTTGTATTTAATAATGATGTCGTTAACGATGACCTCTTTGTGCGTGCTTTTGATTGTATTCTAGCCATGTTTAAAGATAACTTGCCAACCGAATGTAAAGTGGGAACAAAAATAGTAATGAACGATATGAAAGCCACTTATGTCGAGTATATGCATCCGTATAACTTGAACCGTGAAATATTGCTTGGACGGTTTTACCGTGTAGTGCAAAGTAATAACGATGTGAATATAGACTCGATTTTGCGCCGTAGAATATAAAGTATTTTGATGTATATTTAATTATTTAATTGTGTATGTATATATATTTCCTGTACTAATATGCAATTGATTATACGTTTCGTATATTACTATTTTCAATATATTTAATTATTTAATATAACTGTATAGTTATATATATTTTTTCTGTACTAATATATTGATGGTTATAATACCACGTTTTGTATATTTTTGATTATATATTCATCGTTCGTATTTCTTATGCTATTATTATTTTTGATCATATATATTCCAGTGTATATTTATTTTCTATATATTTCTGACTCCATTAATTCGTCTAAATAAACAGAATGATGTGATGATGTTTTATTTAATTATTTTGGTTTTACACGGCATTTAATTATATCGATTGGCTGGCTTCTAAACCAGATTTGTAAACCAACTGTAAAGAATATATGCATTAATTAAATAAATAGCGCTATCTGACAACTCAACCTGTACACCTGAACATGCCATTTACGCCTTCTAAGTCAACTAGCTGGTTAAGCCAGAATATATGCTTTAATTAAATAAATAGCGCAATCTGGCAGCTCAGCCTTCTAAGCCAACTGGCGGATTAAGCCAGAATATATGCTTCAATTAAATAAATAGCGCAAACTAGCAACTCAGCCAGATAAGCCAACTGGTTGGTTATGCCAGAATATGATATGTGCTTTAATTAAATAAATAGCGCAAACTAGGAACTCAGCCAGATATGCCAACTGGCTGATTAAGCCAGCTGGCTGATAAGGAACCTCTTAAGGCAACGGCCGCTCGGCTGAATTATTAATATGCGATTGGCTCCTGCCAGGCGAACACCTCTCTTCCTCTCTCTCTCTCCTTCTCCTCTCTCTCTTGGGGGATAACTCCGCCTCAAAGTTGCATAACCCCTTGTTGTTCTTGCAACAATCCCCTCTCCCCCTTGTTGCATAGCATCTTGAAACATTCCCCCTTTGTTGCATAACCTTATGCGACATTGATCAAAATTTGCAATTGCATTGCACTCTCCTTTTGCGCCAATGCTACTGACACCGGCCTAGAGTTTTTGGCCTCTGATCGATCTCTTCCTTTATATGTGGGACTTTGTTCGCGCTCTTCAGGATGCCCGGTATTTCTTCCGTGTCTAGTGATCGTCTCCTTATCCAATATCAGGGCTCAGCGATTGCATTCTTGTAATTTTTGATCAATGTGGCATTCCATTTATCCGGTCCTGCCGCTGAGTGTTTTTAGTTTTCATTATAGCTTATGTAGTATCATCTGTCGTAAAGTCGAAGTCCGTTATACAGGGTGTACATAAAGTCAGGATCTATTTTTGTGAAGCACTTGGAAATTATATGGAATTCAATCCTAAAATGATAAAGTGGTAACATTTATTAAATAATTAAGAGTAGGATTCGACGTGACGCCCATCAGTATCCCTGCACAGCTCAAATCGTTCCGCAGCATTTCTAAACACATTCTGGAGCATTTGCGGGGTTATGTTATCTGCAGCAGTTCGTATACGTGTACGTAAGTTTTCAAGACTCGTAATCTTCGTCTGATAGACGTGTGATTTGATAAAGCCCCATGCAAAGAAATCTAAAGGGGTTAAATCTGGTGATCTCGCTGGCCAAGGTCAGTTGCTTCCGCGTCCGATCCAGCGATTTGGAAAACGTCCATTTAGATAATCCTGAACAATTTTGGCATAGTGACAAGGAGCACCATCATGTTTATAGACGACGGTACTAACAATCCTATCCCCGTCGTCTATCAACATGATGGTGCTCCTTGTCACTATGACAAAATTGTTCAGGATTATCTAAATGGACGTTTTCCAAATCGCTGGATCGGACGCGGAAGCAACTGACCTTGGCCAGCGAGATCACCAGATTTAACCCCTTTAGATTTCTTTGCATGAGGCTTTATCAAATCGCACGTCTATCAGACGAAGATTACGAGTCTTGAAAACTTACGTACACGTATACGAACTGCTGCAGATAACATAACCCCGCAAATGCTCCAGAATGTGTTTAGAAATGCTGCGGAACGATTTGAGCTGTGCAGGGATACTGATGGGCGTCACGTCGAATCCTACTCTTAATTATTTAATAAATGTTACCATTTTATCATATTAGGATTGAATTCCATATAATTTCCAAGTGCTTCACAAAAATAGATCCTGACTTTATGTACACCCTGTACTTACCCCTTGTAGTTCTTTTTCAAAGAACGCGTTTCTATCGCATATCAGTTTGTCAGTTTTTGGAATACTGAAAGATGATTCGTACTGAGCTCTTAATATTTCAGATACTTCTGTTAGATCATCAGATAAAGCAATGTTCTCGTTTTTAAAAGGTTTGATAGTCGAATGTTTTTTTTACTTTCTTAATTTTGCAGTTACTTTGCAGTTACTTAATTTTGCAGTCACTCTTTTTCTCTTTCGGAACAATGACCTCTTTTGTCTCTCGAACCTGCTTCTCTTTCCTCTTTGTTGTATTTTTGGGACATGTCTTTCCACAGTTTCTAACGTCTTCTCCTCTAAAGTCATTCGCATCTCTTCTATTGTCTTGGCTTCGAAAATGGTTTTCCAATCTATAACTTCCATGCTGAATGCAACAACTTCCCAGTTTATGGCTTTGGAGTGAAAATTAAAAATTTCGAATTTGCTTCTTTCTGTTGGTCATGTTCTTTCCTTTCTTGTTGCTTATATATTGATTGTTATTTCAATGATGTTGTGGTCCGATATTATAGTTGGGGATATTTCTACATTATCAATTAGATTGCTGTTTTTAAATACCAAATCTAGGCAGTTGTTGTTGTTGTTGTTTAGCCGATCAGCCCACCTTGATCGAGCAAGCCGGCGGCACGCAGGTAAGTAACCGATCGCCCTCTCCGGAGTGGACCAGAGGTTCAGCGCACTAGTGGTGTTGTGTTGTGTTCGTTGTTGTGCTAGAGCAGTACAGTCTGTCATACTGTGTTCAATTGTTTGTGGTGTATCTTGACACAGGTGGCAGGTGTCGTCTGTGGAGTTGTCTAGTCTGTGTTTATATGTCAGTAAGTTGGGGTGATGTCCACATCGGAATCATGCTAAGTTAACTCGATCCGATCTGTTCAGGCTGATCTCTCACCTGTTAATGGGTGGCGGCTTCGCAACTAGGACCGCATTCGGACCGAGTCGTGTCAGTGCTTTGTGGGTTAGGTGTGTGTGTGTATGTGTTTTCTGTATTGTGTGATGTCTGTAGGGCATGGTATGGAATGGAGTATTTGGTTATAATGTCTCTCTGGTGTTACTTTAATGGTGCGAGGTGTCGGTGCATGATTGTACATGTAGTGGCAAGAGTGTTGTGGGTTAGTTGTCACTGCTGCCATGAATTGTGTTCCCCTCATGTCTAAATGTTCCCTAACTTTCAGTATTTTATTCTGTGTGCAGGTGTTCTATTGGTGTTGTTTGAGTGCATCCTGTAATGATACGAAGTGCGTTGTTTTGTATTGTCTGTAAGGTGTTTATGTGTGTGTTTGAGATAATGGGTGCCCAGCATGGGCTAGCATAGTCCATAACTGAGCGAATATATTGTTTGTATATGAGTGATGTTGTTTCCTGCTGGTGTCCAAAGTTTGTGCCTGTTAGTACACTAAGCGTGTAAGTCTTGACGTACATTTGTTTTTAATATCCTGAATGTGGTTTGCAAAAGATAATGATGTGTTTTATGTGACCCCAATTATTTTGGTCCTGTGAGTGAGTGGAATGTTGGTGGTTGCTTAGTGTGAGCTGTGGAGTTACCTGATGTTCTTTTGTGTTGCTTGTTAGCAAGGTGATGGTTGATTTTGTGGGCGCTACTTTGAGTCTATTGTGTGTGAACCAGTCTTGTATAATGTTTATGTATGTTT
The DNA here is from genome assembly GCA_023014485.1 of Bathynomus jamesi. Lineage (NCBI taxonomy): Eukaryota > Metazoa > Arthropoda > Malacostraca > Isopoda > Cirolanidae > Bathynomus > Bathynomus jamesi. The sequence goes on along the minus strand of JAJOZX010000903.1, from coordinate 916,191 downwards.
GTAGGTTATTTGTAGCAGTGTCGATGTTGTTGTGGGTGGATGTTAGAGTGATGTCATCTGCATATGATGATAAGGTAAGCTTATTTTCTATGGGTGTTGGAATGTCATGCATGTATAAGTTGAACAGTGTTGGTGAGAGAACAGAGCCTTGAGGGACCCCGTTCGGAAAAAGCTTGTTCTTGGATGACTTGCCATTAAATATGACATGTGAGTATCTTCCTGAAAGATAGTTGCTCAGCCACCTTTTGGTGTTATTGTGCATGTTTGTCTTGAATATTTTGTTTATGAGAGGGAAGCGTTGGATAGCATTAAATGCTTTAGTAATGTCTATTGTTGCTAATAGTGTACGTTGAGCTGGTCGTCCGGAGTTGATGCCATCCATGATGTGCTGCGTGAGGTTAGTGAGTAATGTCGTGGTTGAGTGGTGAGGTCTGAATCCATGTTGAGTAGGCGATAGTGGTATGTGTGGGTTGGTGATTTGTAAGATTAGTCTTTCTGTTACTTTGGAAGGTGTGCATAGTAAACTAATGGGTCTAGAGGAAGTTGGTTCTGTTGGATTTTTGTTTGGTTTGAGTAGTGTAATAATTTTACCTTGTTTCCATATGTCAGGAGTAATACAGTGTTGGTATGAATATGTGCTGATATTTGTGAGTATTCCCTGTGGGCCCAAGTGTTTAAGGTGTATGTTACATATGTTGCTGGTCCAGTAGCCTTCGAATTCTTAATGTTTTTGATGATGTTGGTGGTCTGGTCTGTATTGAAAGGTGTAATGGTCGTGTTGAGTCTGTAGGTTTTCTTGTGTCTGGCTGTTTGTCTGTCTGCGTGTTTCTGGTTGTTGTCTCTGTTTAAGTGACTTATCTTTGCGTAGTGATTAACTACAATGTTAGCTTGTTGTGTATTTGTTGGAATATTATTTTGGCTGCGACAGATAGCCGCGTGTGAGGTGTGAATGCCGCTGTTAGAATGGGTAATGCTGTTTATAGTCTTGCATAGCCTGGATGTATCTGTGGAGTGGTTTAGTGTTGTTATGAATTCCCTAAATGTTTCTGTTTGTTTTTCTTTGAGTTTGTTGTTTATTTCTGAGTTGAGCTGTTGTATCTGCTGTTTTATGGCTTCTGTGTGTGGTGTTTGTGTTATGTTTCAGGTTGTTACGTTGCCTTATGAGGTGGGCTATTTCTCTAGTGTAATTTGGGTTGTATTTCATAATGTTGCCCTTGGGTATGTATTTGTTTACATTATTGATGATCTGATTAAATGTCTTCAGTGTTTTATTGATGTTTATGATGGGTGTGCTGTTTAATGTGGTGAATTGTTCCTCAATCTATATTTTCAACTGTTCCCAATCAGCTTTCTTGTAATTTCTGTAAGTGTGCCTAAGGCTGTTGGGGCAGAGTGTAGAACGTGTTGTAATGATGATGGGCAGGTGTTCTGATGACAGTTGTTTTTCTGTTCTCCAGTGTGTATGTGTTGCTAATGAGGGGGAACAGAACGTTATGTCTGGGGAGGAGTTTAAGTATCCTGCTTGATGTGGTACGTGTGTATGTTGTTCTGTATTGTTAAGAATGAAGGGGCTGTTTAGTTGTGTGGCTATGTTGGCGCTTCTGGTGTTGCTTTGGTTGTGCAGGTACCAACTAGTGTCTTTAGCGTTGAAGTCTACTCCTAAGATGACATTAGTGAGAGGCCAGATTTTGTAACTGTGGATTGTAATTGGCTGGCACCTGAGATGAACTATCTGGTGAGATGTAAATGTTGATTAGTGTGGTGTGTTTTGCGCGTGTTTTAATGTTAACTAGGCAGTTGTTTTTTCTTGTGTTTTCTGTTATTTGTCGCGTTAACATAAATTCATCAGCTAGAGCTTGTAGCATTTTTACCTGCTCCTGGTCTTCCTGTGTGTACCCCTTGTCCTGGTGTATACGTATATTTTTTCCTATCCTTTTATATTTCATGAATGGGAAATTAAAATCACCAAAGAAAAAAATATTTTGGGTTGGAGAGTGTAGATCTTTTACCCATTTTCTTACCTCTGTAATGAATCTGAAAATTTTGAGAATGGCGTGTTTGGGAGTCTGTACATTACAATTAGTTCCATATTTAATTTTTCACCTTTTACTGCTACACATTCTACGTAGCTGTTTGAGGAACTTATAGTCATTTCTGCATTATGCATTTCGCGTGTGTAAATAGCACATCCTCCTTTACGTCTCACTGTTCTGTCGGCTCGTAGGATGTTATAGTTGTCAGTTTGTATTTCTCTTTTTTTGTCAACACAGGACTCACAATTTTCACAGTTTGCCTGGCAGTCCTTTAGATGAGTTTCCGTGAGGCATGGAAAGTCTGCTCCGGCTTCTTGCATGAGTCATTTCAGGTATAAAACTTTGTCTGGGGAATGAGTTGATTTAAGGAATGATTTGATATATATATATATATATATATATATATATATATATATATATATATATATTAATGGAATAGAGGCTTGCCCCCAGAAAGTAAAAAAGAAAAAAAAGAATCAGTTTCCTCCTTGGTAATCAGAAGGAGTGTATATTAATTATATATATATATATATATATATATATATATATATATATATATGGAATGGAATAGGGACTCGTCCCACAAAAAAAAAGAAAAAAGAAACGGATCAATTTTAGAATTTCCTCCTTGGTAATGACGAGTATATATGATGTTATAATTTTATAATGTTACAGACCAACAAAGACCCTAGGATCCACTCATGGCTGGTCTACCTAACTGTTCGTAATTGTGTGTTGTGCATGTCCTCCGTGGTGGCGGAGAGGACCTACAATTTTATGTGGGTTCCGAACCACAAACACCTTAATTTTATTACCTTAAACTATACCCAATCTATCAACATATGCGTCTAATCGATTTTTAAACATGTTTATAGACGTGCTACTAATTCTACCGGCAAACTATTACACCTATTTACTATTCTATGCGTAAAATAATTTTTGGCAACTGCTGTCTCGAACCTTCTACTTGTCAACTTACACCCGTTATTTCTAGTTCTATTATATTGTGATATTTCGAAAAAGCTATCTCTATTTACGTTATCGAACCCATTCATAATTTTAAAAACCTGGATTAAATCACCCCCTAGCCTCCGGTCTCAGAGTGCAGTCAATTTTAACTCCTTAAGCCTATTCTCGTGCTACTTCGACCGAAGCGACGGAACCATCTTAGTTGCTCGTCTTTGAACTCTTTCGATTTTGTCTATATCTTTGCGCATATGCGGATTCCAAAATTGGATCTCGTACTCCAAATGGGGTCTAACTAATGATTTATAAAGAGGAACAATAATATCACGCGATTTGTACTCAAAATTCGTAGCTATAAAACCTAGCACCTTGTTCGCCTCATTGACCACTGCTGTACTTTGTTTCGCCAGTGGCTATAACTCCTAAATCTTTTTCCTTCTCTACGCTTGCCAACTCCTTCCCTGACATACTATACGCAAAATTACCGTTACGCGAACCTATGTAAATTTTGTACTTATCGACGGTAAATCTCATTTGCCATGTGACTGACCAATCAACGATTTTACTCAGATCTTCCTGGATTTTACCTCTAACTTCATCATTAATTGCTCTACCACCCAACTTCGAGTCATCCGCAAACTTTGAAACTGTACTGAGTAGGCAGGCCGGCATGTAAATCGTTAATATATATAAGAAAAAGCAAAGGGCCCAACACAGAACCCTGAGGAACGCCGCTCACTACATTAGCCCGAGATGACTCCGCTCCATCAACGACCACCCTCTGTTCCCTACCTCGCAACCACTCTTCTATCCAATTTATTACTACACCCCTGATTCCATGAGCCTTAGTTTTTACAATGAGTCTTTTGTGCGGTACGGTGTCAAACGCTTTTTGAAAATTTAAATACACTACATCTACCGCCCGATGACTATCGTAAACTTCAACCACGCTTTGAAAAAATTCTAAAACATTACTTAAGCAAGATTTGTTTCACTTAAAACTGTGCTGCGTATTTCTAATCAAGTTATGCAATTCCAAGTGTTGGACTATACGATCCCTAATCATTGATTCCAGTAGCTTACCTACAACAGACGTTAAACTGATTGATTTCCCGCCGCGCCTTTATCGTATTTCTTAAAAACAGGTGTTACATTTGCTAAGTTGAAATTATCTGGTACGTACCCCTCAGAAATAGACGCATTAAAAATCTTTGTTAACGGCAAAATAATGCTTTCTTTTAATTTTTTTAATTGTATGGGATATATGGAATCTGGCCCTGGTGATTTACGCATTTATATTTTATGAATATAGCGCATTACCTTCCTTTCACTAATCACAATATTATCTAAAGTATTACCATTATCAAATTATGTCTATGACCGTTTCAAGATCATGTTAAATCTTACTGTTGAAGATGTACAGAAATGTTAATGCAAAAATATTTAATTGAGCAAAGTGGTTACATTTTTTACAAATTAATATTTTTATAATATATTTTAATTGTTAAAGCTTACTGCCGCTAATAATACAGACTTGTGATCGTTTTGTTGTCCGAAATATTTTGTTTCCATAACATGAATCACTACAGGCTTCGCGCACTATTCTTGGTCAGCCGACAGAGTTAAACAAATCTCAAATCGCATTGCCTAAGCCTCGCATATGAAAGATAAATATCCTTTCTCCTGATGTTATCTAAGTGGTTCATCTAATCCTAATTTTTTTTTTTATGATTTAAGACACCTGCTGGATTCAGTACGAGCTACTGAACCCGAAATTTACCTGTCTAAGTTCGTATATGAACGATAAAATATCCTCTTTTCTCTTTCTCTCTCTCTCGCTCTCTCTCTCTCTCTCACTCTCTCTCTCTATATATATATATATCTATATATATATATATATATATATAATATACATATATATATATATATATATAAAAAAAATAGATCGAAAGCAATGCATCTACAAAATATGATTTGAGTTAGTTTTTTTTCCTAATTTAAATGTTAATTTCTGCAGCTCCTCGCTGTAAAAGCCCCTTGCAATTTCTTCCCCATTCAAATCTTCAACGTAATACATCATTATCTTGTCTTTAGGTCTCATAGCCAGACAATTTAAAACATTTTTCGCATTCGGTTAAAAGATTAGAGGCTTTAAAACTTCGCATAATAATAATAATACACACAATTCTCTCCTCTCTCTCTCTCTCTCTCTCTCTCTCTCTCCTTCCTGCTCATGCGCAGATTCGACTATCGCAGAAATTCTAAGTGTTGCATTGCAATTGGATACATTTGTTGACACTGTGTGTATATATATATATGTATATATTTACACACACACAACATATATATATATATATATATGCAGTAGTGTAAGCTAAGCTTTCATGTTTCAGAAGTACATATACCAGCCACCTATTGTAGTTTCGAATTCATCGCACCTGTGTTTTGATTTTCAGAGCGACTTGTCGGCACCTAAATTTCCCTACCTAACCATATTCTCAAATTTATTTTCGAAGTAGCATTCTCTGCCCGATAATAATAATTAAACAAATTTAAATAGAGATAAAAATTTATTTAAATTAATTATGTTGAACAAATTAATATTTTTATAATCTAATTTAATTGTTAAACCTTACTGCCACTAATAACACAGGACTGCGATGGTTTTGTTGTCCGAAATATTTTATCACTTATATAGTAATTTTTGCACCCTGATCCCGAAAACAATATTCATTTTTTGCCATCACGCACAGATTTTTCACAAAATGTCATATTTCATATTACATATGTAAGTAATTTTCATTAAATTTTGATTAAAAACTACTGCCTATAAATGCTTATAAATGCTTGGTTTCACCAAGACATCAAAGAAATGGAGAAGCGATAGCAGGGAAGGGGAAACATCAGCATGATGGTTGATTACTGCTGGAAGTTGAAACGGGATACTCCAGAATTATTACATAAAAGAAAAGGAACAGCGCGTACATTCGAGACTAAAAAGCATAGATCTTACAAGAAAATTATTATAACAAAGCGAAATAGGTACGTAATGTAAATTGAAATGAATAATATTTATTTATGTTTTTTCCCTTCCAGTTTGCAGCCTTACGTGATAGAAAAAGTGGACCTTATTCGAAATCAGTGTAGTTGAATTATATATAATCAGTTATTAGTAAGAAAATAACTCATACAAACTTCTTATCCTAAATTTCTCTACTTAACCCTATTCTCAAATTTATTTTCAAGTAGCATTCTCTGCCGATAATAATAAAAAAGCAAATTCAAATAGAGATAAAAATTTACTTAAATTAATTATGTTGAGCAAATTAATATTTCTATTAAATGTGATTCTTGCGTGTATATATGACACGTTTTTTTTGCGAAATCGGCCTTTTCGCAAATTCTCCGGTCAGTTTGCAAAGAAACCAAAACAATAGTAATTTTACAAAATGACCTTAAGTTGTTGGTCATTTTGCAAAAACACAAAAATCGGTCAATTTGCAAAATCACCAGTAATCTTGTCGGTGTATTTACAAAATCTCTTGTTCTAATACTGTAGAACCTTCTAGCTCCTAACCTAACCTAACCTAACCAACAGTCATTGTGTTTAGGTTAGGTTAGGTTAGGTTAGGTTAGGAGCTACAAGGTTCTACAGTATTAGAACAAGAGATTTGCAAATCACCAACAAGATTATTGGTAATTTTGCAAATGACGATTTTGTGTTTTTGCAAAATGATCAAACATTTAAGGTCATTTTGTAAAATTACTATTGTTTTGGTTTCTTTGCAAACTGACCGGAGAATTTGCAAAGAAAATGATTTCGCAAAAAACCGTAACATATATATATTATATATATATATATATATATATATATATATAGATATATATAATGACGTTTTGAAGGTGAAAACGTCTGCATGCGAAATTTTTAACGTTCATTTATTAATTTAAAAAATCTGCATTGTGCTCAAGCCGATATGATAAAGACACGCCCACAAAGGTATCACTGTCCAATCAGGAAGTCCGTGGCTTGTGATTGGCCTTTCGAGTTCAGGTCTACGACACTCGAAATGGGCCAATAGCCCCCCGCATATAAAAAGGGGTCCAATTTCAGCTCGATACCATATCAGCTGATATTTTGTAGTGAATAACCACGTATTGTGTCAAACCGAAGTTGGAGATATTACGTAAGTTACATTTGCAAAGTGAAATAATTATATCACATGTTTATTTATATATATATATATATATATATATATATATATATATATATATATATATATATATATATATATATATATATATATATATTTATAAATAAATATATATATATAAAATATGAAAATTCATCATATATAAATATATATATATATATATAATATATAATTGATGCTAATATAATATCATAACGATATCATACGGTAGTGTGATTTATCCTTGTTTCACAGTGCGGGAACAACGATGTTACTCTTCAACACCGCTGATCGGGAGTAATTGTTTTCATCGCACGATGTGGCGAACATTTGTGAACCTGATCAGACTGATACAATGGACACCAACACGCACGAAATGTAAGAAGAAAAATTATGTACCCTTATTTCCACACAAAGCTCTTTTATTGTCTCTCTCTCTCTCTCTTCTCTCTCTCTCTCTCTCTCTTCTCTCTCTCTATATATATATATATATATATATATATATATATATATATATATATATGACCTGTCAAATAATAAACAAATTACAGATGGCTATAAATTATGATATTATATTTGCATCAAATACACCTAAAATATGTATATTGACAATTAACCTAACCATTATTTGATCGTGTACCCTGGCTGTTTAAGCTCTCTCTCTCTCTCTCTCTCTCTCTCTTCTCTCTCTCTCTCTCTCTCTCTCTCTCTCTCTCTCTTATATGATATTATATTAGCATCAAATTCATCTCAAAAATATGTATAGTGGACAAAAGATACTTTTTGAGTTCTCAAAATTTGTAAGTAAAAACCAGGGTTGGTCAGCCGGTTACAGCATATTAGAATAATTTTAAACACAAAATAAAGTTTATAAACAGTGTTAATTATTTAACTACATTTAATATATGCGTTCGTTATTATTTTTTAGAAATTATACTTACTGGATGTGGTTATTGAGCAAAGTATTTTGAACAAGCTCACATATCTATTTCGCGTACGGGTGAACAATACGAAGTGTTCTCTTTTTTTTTCATTATTTTCATATGTAATTATATATTATTTTAGTTATTAATTATAAAACACGTGAGTTTTAAAATGCTTATTACAACTGGTTGCGAAAATTTTATAACCAAATTGTATTTGAATGATAAGATTTTAAGGCCGAAAATTTCGAAATTAAAGGCGTTCTTTTTATATTTTCTATTCACAGAAACGTGTTTCTTCATTCCAATTAATAACCTTTTAGGTAGAGTTCCAATGGCAACATTTTCTATCTGCTTTGATGTCAACCCTGATGGCACCGTGTATAATTTGAGCTGGACCCTGTTAATCAGGTATTTTACTGTGGCGTTTAGTAAATTTTGTTCAATTTCTAGTTTAATTGACAATATACATATTTTAGGTGAATTTGATTCAAATACATCATAATAGGAGACAGAGGTGCTTAAACAGCCAGGGTACTCGATCAAATAATTGTTAGGTTTATTTGACAATGTATATATTTTAGGTGAATTTTATACATATATAATATCATAATCGGAGAGAGAGACGGTGAAACAGCCAAGGTACCCTATCAAATAATGGTTAGTATAATTAACATTATACATATTTTAGGTGAATTTGACGCAAATATATCATAATAGAAAAGAGAGAGAGAGAGAGAGACGCTTAAGCAGCCAGGGTACCCGATCAAATAATGGTTAGGTTAATTGAATACCCGGTTAAGTTAATTGATTGTCCGGTTAGTTCAGTTGTACGCATTTGACGAGGGGTTAGGTTAAATCGCGATAATTTCTATTAAAAAAGAGAAACTATGAATACAGTTCTTAACTTTAAAAAAGGAATATTCATTCGTTTTTTAGAAGCTAATTTGTGTAATTTACAGCCATCCGTAATTTGTTTATCATTTGACCTGTCAATATATATATATATATATATATATATATATATATATATATAGAGAGAGAGAGAGAGAGAGAGAGAGAGAGAGTAAAAAAGCTTTAGTGAAAATACGGGTGCATAATTCTGTACTTACATTTCGTGCATGTTGGTGTCCACTGTATCACTCTGATCAGGTTCACAAATGTTCGCCACATCCTGCAATTAAAACAATTCCTCCCGATCAGCGGTGTTGAAGAGTAACATTGTTGTTCTCGCACTGTGGAACAATAAGATAAATCACACTACCGTGTGTGTATATATATATATATATATATATATATAAGATTATTTCACGAAAGTAACACGTGAAAAATATTTATGATGAATAAAACCACGAAGGAAAGGAAACACAGATGGTGCTCAAGCGCTTTCGCCTAATGACATCCTCAGGAACACTGAAGTACATAAAGAATTACAGCCTATATATAGGTTACAGAAAGAGAAAAAAAATAAAATATACATATACAATAAACGGAGAAACGAAATTAAAGGATTGTGGAAGGGGGCACACAAATTTATAAGGAAAAACTATCGATTTTTAGCACAAGATTAAGTTTTGTTTCCAAACAATGTTATAGATAAAAAAAAAAAAATAATAAAATAAAAAGTAAAATATATGTATACAAATTTATACTGGAAATCTGCCCAAGTTTTAGCACTCTGCTCTTTTTTTGTATATAAAAATTGAACAATTATCGATTTTAGCACAAGATTAAAAGATTGTTTCCAAACAATGTTATAGATAAAAAAAAAATATATATATATATATATATATATATACAAATTTATACTGGAAATCTGCCCGGGTTTAGCACTCTGCCCTATTTTTTGTATATAAAAATTGAAAATAAAAGTATTAGGGTGGCATACAAATTTTACCAAAGATTTAGCTTCTACCTTTCTTATCTAAATCTGTTGTTTTGAATTCCTTCAGAACAGATTTAGATAAGAAAGGTAGAACGCTAAATCTTTGGTTAAAATTTGTATGCACCCTAATAACTTTTTTTTTCAATTTTTATATACAAAAAAATAGGGCAGAGTGCTAAAACCCGGGCAGATTTCCAGTATAAATTTGTATATATATATATATATATATATATATATATTTTTTTTTATCTATAACATGTTTGGAAACAAATCTTTTAATCTTGTGCTAAAAATCGATAATTGTTCAATTTTTATATAAAAAAAAGAGCAGAGTGCTAAAACTTGGCCAGATTTCCAGTATAATTTGTATATATATATATTTTATTTTATTTATTTTTATTATTTTTTTTTTATCTATAACATTGTTTGGAAACAAATCTAATCTTGTGCTAAAAATCGATAGTTTTTCCTTATAAATTTGTGTGCCCCCTTCCACAATCCTTTAATTTCGTTTCTCCGTTTATTGTATATATATATATATATTTTATTTTTTTTCTCTTTCTGTAACCTATATATAGGCTGTAATTCTTTATGTACTTCAGTGTTCCTGAGGATGTCATTAGACGAAAGCGCTTGAGCACCATCTGTGTTTCCTTTCCTTCGTGGTTTTATTCATCATATATATATATATATATGTATATATATGCTAAACACAGACCGTGCATGGAACAAGGAACTCTTCTGGGAAATTACATCCACTATAGTTCGAATAAATAATGATAAATGACAAATACTATAGTTTTTTTCATGATGGATAGCCCAACGTGGGCACCGAGTTACTCGCAAAGAGGCCCCAAAATATAGCTTCCCTCACCAGCTATCTGCAAAGCAGATAGGATCCAGCTTTGGGACAGGATCTAAGGTTTAAACTTACACCTAGCCAACTACATTCAGAACCTCAATATACGCAAGAAACTCGTTGCATTCACGTCGGATTGAATACATCAAAGAAAAAGGGGGTAACTATTGTATTTTTAGCCAAAAAACCAAACTTAAACCTCAACCTCTAATTCCGTGCATTCCTTTAGTAACCAATTAATGTTGGAAACCGTTATCCTTCTTAAATTTTCCAAACTTTCTGTACTCATTTCCTCCAAGTTCTTTGGTTCGGTATCACTAATGTCACTTGCACTGTCTTCCCCGTTCCTTCCATCCACGTTCTTTACCGACATCGCGTAGCTTATTTGTTTATTTATTTATTTTAAAACGTTTACCACTGTTAGCGACACTTTTCACTGTTCCCAATATTTTCTACGTTAGTGCTTTACTCTGTACCAAACTTTATTTTAACGAATCACTGTTCCCAATATTTTCTACGTTAGTGCTTTTCTCTGTCAAAATTTATTTTAATAAAAAAGTCACACTCGTGCTACTAATACCTTGCAATAGGATCCCACTTCTGACACTATTTATGTTGTGCGCAACCCCTTCATTTATGTGGTGCGCACCTTTTTTTTATTGCACTTATTTCGTACTCGCGTGGTTCGTTTATTTCAGGATGACTCTGCCTATCCACTCGGATGGCCTTTCAATTTTATACGCGTAGTTTCCTCGGCTTACTTGAAGCCCACTTTGAATTTCAAACTTTCAACGTTAATTTACCCTCAGCTTACAAGAGAGGCCTATTGCAAGGTAGCATAAAACGACACACTCCCTCTTATAAAGTTTATTTAATTTCACTCCAATTAAGACATAAATTGAAAGAAATATACGGATGCGCGATTACAAATTTTGCTTAAAAAATCAAATTTTTAATTTAAAGAAAATGTTTGCAAGCATTTAAGTCTCAATAAAAACATTTATACAGAGGGGTTTTTTATTTGCGTGTAACTTTAAAAACAAAAAGGGTTTACTTACAAAAATTTGGGAAATTTACTCTCAACAGTTCTGCGCGAGTTCCGCAGATTTTTCCGGGAAAAAAGTCCGTCAAATAAATTAGGTTACTTCTCACAATAACTGAATGGTCATACACTAACTTCCCGGGTTTCCACGGGAACCAACTTCTACCCAAGATATTGACTCTTCCCTGAGGAAACCTAATATGTCGCAAACTTAAAGTTTAACATTTAATTTGAACAAAATCAAATTAGAAGAAATTCCACAAAGTTCTTTTTTCCGGTTGCTAACAATAAAGTTATTACACACACGTGCGCGTAAACAAAGGAAATTCAAATTTTAACAAAGTACAACGTGAAACAATTTCAAATCAACTTAGAAATTTTCAAACATGTCACACATTTTAAGGAGTTATTTTTACAAGCCACTTTTAACTTTCGGAGACGGATCTACAACTAACTTAGAAATCTAAGTTACACCTTAAAATTTCAAGGACTCCCCCTTATAATATTCTAAATGACCCATCAAAAACACTTTCATTACATAAGGTCGTCCCTACGAAAGCTTTCATCCATACATAAGTAAAGAAGGAACTTTTCTTTTCCCTCACTGGTGTTCCAAGAATCATTGTCCTTTGATTGGATATTGACATTCCCTTCCAAAAACAAAGCTCCTCCTTTTCCTTAAAATCAACTTAAAATAAAGTTCTTTCCTCGAAGCCACTTCGTTTCTCAAATTTATGACCAACGTCATGGTCCAATTTAACAAGTGGATTCGAAGTCTGTTTTCCAAAAGCTTAACCACGAAGCGAAGAGAAAACAAGCCATTTTACATCTGCACCTGGCCAGCTTGTTTTCCCCTCTCTTTGAAGCTAGGGCCGCTCCTCGATCCTACCATAAATCTTTACCGCGAGGCTGTCCTGGGTTATATTCTTGCCGTGAGAACACAAAAATAAAAATCGAACAAACGTTACACAATCTGAAACATTTTTATTTTTAAACCTGTAACAAGAAACCTATTGATATTCTTCAATAACCATACTCTAAACTACCTTGCTTTAGAGATTTAAACAACAAAATCTCAAAAATAAAATTTCTGCTCCTTTTAGTAAGAGATTTCGGCACACAAATTTGCCGTCACAATAATATATATATATATATATATATATATATATATATATATATATATATATATATTATATAATATATATATATATATATATATATACAATTAACATACATTCTTTCTAATTACCAAGGAGGAAATTGATTCTTTTTTCTTTTTCTTTTTGTTTGTTGTGGAGCGAGCTTCTATTCCATTAATATATATATATATATATATATATATACTCATTCTGATTACCAAGGAGGAAATTCTCAAATTAATCCTTTTTTTCTCTCCTTTTTCTTAGTGGGCGAGTTTCTATTCCATTAACCCCTCTTCCCCCTATAAATGCTTGGTTTTACCAAGACATCAAAAAAATGGAGAAGAGATATCAGGGAAGGTGGGACATCAGCATGATGGCTGATTACTGCTGGATGTTGAAACGAGATACTCCAGAATTATTACATAAAAGAAAAGGAACAGCGCGTACATTCGAGACTAAAAAGCATAGATCTCAGAAGAAAACTCAGGACAAATAAAGATGAATATGTAATTGACGTTAATAGTTTCTTTCCTTTTAAATTTGTTAGCCCACTCATCGGGGGAAGGGGGGTTGGTACCCATGGGTGCCAACCCCCTCCCCCTTTGCAACAATTGATTAACATTGCATTGCAATTTGTACCCTAACATTTTGCGAGCATACTACTGTCATAGACAGGGGGAAATGTGACAATAAAACCCACACTAATAGACACTAAACTCCATCTATTAGTGTGGGTTTTATTGTCACATTTCGACCTCCACGTAAAAGTGAAGTTTTGTATTTATGACAAGGTGAAAGATGGATTGAGGAAGGTTGTTCCAGAGTTGATCGGTTGAGTAGATGAAAGATTGAAAATACCGATAACCCTTGTGTTAGAAAGTTCGACAGAAAAGGAATGAGAATGTGTCGAAAGTCTGATGCTGCGTGCATGCAGTTAGAGAGTTCAGAAGAGCAGTATCCGTTAACCAGCCTGGGTCTGTAATATTTTTACCCACGGCCTGGAAGTAAATACTCATAAAATTATTTATTGATGATGACATTCCAAATCTCGTAAGTGCTATTTTTCCCAAACATAGTTTTCTTTTTTAGCTTTAATTCGAGTTGGCACATAAAAAAACCCTTAGAATCCACTTCTTTTTCGCTACCGTTGTAACACTTAGGTTATAAATGTTTGAAAACGTTCTTTATATTAAACGTCATTAAGGCAACGCAGTATGATACTGTATATCCACTTTAGACAGCTCAGGGAAATGGCTTTTTTCTTTTACTGTAAGTTCCGTTCAGCACTTAATAAATCTCCGTAACTCGCACCTGCGTTGCACCGCAAATTTAAATTTTCCATGATGTGAAATGTATGAACAATTCCTTATTTTTAATATATATACAGTGTATATATATATATATATATATATATATATATATATATATATATATATATATACACAAACTACTGTAATATTATATTTGTTAAGAGAAATTTTTATGAGAACCACTTCATTTTCAATAATTATTTAACTAAATCAGTGATTAACAACTCTCAATAAATGATCTGCCGGAAAGCATTACCAATCTTATTTAAGAACAAGCGGAAGAGGTCTTTGTACGCAATATGGTCCTTATGTGACCTGATACTAGTGCCACATATGGAAAACACATAAAACATTACGATTTTCATCACTATCTTCATGCATTTACTTCATAACTAATTCAGTTTCCTTAACTTCACACGTTCCATAGAGAACGCTCTCAATTTTGAAATTTTTAATAAGTTTTTATTATTGACATTAACCTGGTTTCAGTATTCGGACATGGGAACAACAATTGTTCAAGCGTCGTGTTTAGCTGCTTTCGTGATGATGCTGGTCGCCTTCGTCTTCATACCGAATCCTGCAAGCGCCTTGTGGGTCAGTTTCTCCATCGTGTCCATCGAGGTTGGAGTCCTTGGGTATGCCTCTCCTTGGGGAGTGAACTTCAACTCGGTCGCTGTGACCAGCCTTATCGTTGGTATCGGGTTTAGTGCACATTTCTCCGTCCAAATGTCGTACGCCTGTTTATCAGCCAAGGTGGAAACCGATGAAGAAAGACTGCGGGAATCTCTGTTCAACCTCGGACTGCCGATCCTTCAAGGAAGCGTTGCAACTGTCATAGCATTTGGCCCGCTCTCTTTCCTTCATTCCAGCATTTTCGTCACGTTTTGCAAAATCATCTATCTTGCGTGTGTGTTCGGGACGGTGCACGCAATTTTATTTCTCCCCGTCATGCTCTCCCTTTTTGGACCAGGGCCGTTTACTCGGAATGAAAAGAAGTCCTTTATAAATACAAGCAAAGTGGTAGAAGAAGGAATAGTATTAAGTTAGAAGAGTGAATATGGAACGAAGATTAAGGGTAACAAAGCCACATTAGGGAACACCTTTTAAAAACACATTAAAACTAGGGGCGTGTCCAAAGGGGGCACAGGGGGCGCGGGTCCCCCTATAAATTCTATAGTTTCTATATAATTTCATTTGTTCTTATAAACTCCAAAGTAATTGTCAATTCAATACTTATTAAAGTAAGTTTTTATTGTTCTTCAAATGTTTAAATAAAAAAGGTTGTCAGAAAAAGAATGTGAATCTCATTCTTCAGGTACTTAGTTATATGCTCCAGATCTCACCAGAACACGTTTCTGACTACTGTATTTCAAAAACTTTCTCCCGCGCACCCTCTGATCTCTCCTTTCTTTTATTTCTGTACACGCCCCTGAAACCCCCATTAAAAAATCATCCACTAAAGAAGAACGAAAGAAATGAAAGTGTTCTCTATCGTAGAGAACGAAATTAACCCTAGAACACAAACCCGGGTTACACCATCACAAACCCCGGGTGAATTTTACCCATTTTCGGAAATTAATATAAAAAGTTCTAATCGTGCTTTATTAAATGTATAGAAATAAATTGAAAATATAACTCTTGTACTTTAATTTCCTGCTATAAGAAGTTAAAAAAAAATAAAGTAAGTACTGTGATGGGTAACTTAGATAAACCTTACTCACAATGCTTTAATACTACCTAACCTAACATTAAAATCTACTGTGAAGTTAATACTGCAGCTGCAGAGTTGAGCGTTGGCCTACAGTCATCCGAGTCATGAGAGCCTCAGCTGGCGCAGCCACAAGCCTCCTGGATCGCTACGAACTGTAGTGGAGATAGACAAAAACGGGGAAATTTTTGAGGCGAAAACTGACTTATGTGCACTAAATATTTTTTGTAGATAATTATTCATCATTTATGAACACTTTTTCATTGCATACAACTTCAAAGAACATTATAACTTACCTGGTATTATACACAGTCAACACAGACAGGGCAGAAGTGGCGAGGGCACACAGGTCCACGACACTTGCGGCACCTGTGCCGCGTCTTCCTGTCGGACCCCTTAGGGCACATAACGCAGCGCACCAAGGCACCACTACTCTCTGCTGCCACCGTGCCTGCCGGGCCTGCAGCAGTGCCAGGTGAAGGGAGGTTGCAGATTGTGCAGATGAGTGTCTTGAGGGGGCGTGACAGGAACGGCGAGTCGAGCCTCTTCTCTGCCCAGGGCGTGATGAGTCCCAGTGCCAATATTTGCATATATTTCCTCCTGATGATCCTGTTGCCACCTGTCCTAATTGCATTTTCATTGTGGATGACCCAGGAGTTGAGTACACAGGTGTTCAGCATCCCATAAAACACACACAGCTGCCATCTCTTGGTCTTGCGTCCACAGGAGTAGTGGGCACACATCTGGTCGAATGTGTCCACACCACCTTTCGTGTGATTGTAGAACTCGATGATCTCCGGCTTTCCTGTGGGTCCCAGGGCTGGCTGTGTGTGCATAGAAGACAACAGCAAGACGAGCTTCTTCTTGGTCTTGGACTTTGTTGGGATATATGTCACCAGAGTCATTTCCTTGGTGAAAAGGAATGCACTTGACCCTAGCCTGCGACTGGCCGTTTCCTTCATCTGCGACGGTATCTCCTTTTTATTTCCCCTGACCGTTCCAACAAGGGTCATGCCACAGTCTAAGAGGTCCGTCACTAAGGGCACAGACGTGAACCAGTTGTCTGTGGTTACATTCCTTTGTGTCTGGTGGTATGGCCTGGTCAGCTCCTTGGTGTAGTAATGGCCAAGGTTGATGCCCTGCATGGGTCTTGTCCCATCCTTCCCCAGATAAGGGATCGCACCCACTAAGTACTTGCTATTGCTGTCATTGGCAAGAACAAGCTTGATCCCGTATTTAGCCGGCTTGTTGGGGATGTACATTCGGAAGGGGCACCTTCCTCTGAAACCAAGCAGCTGTTCGTCGACAGTCAGGTTCTCGCTAGGCACGTACATCCTCCCACAATTTCCTATAAAGTTGTCCCAGATCTTCCTAATGGCTGCGAACTTATCTGTCTTCCGCCTCTCCTCCCGTGTGTCAGGGTCATCAAAACGCAGACAATTCAGTAGGAACTCGAATCGACCCTGAGACATGGCCGCACGGTATGTGGCTGCGCCGGTGCAGGGGTTCCACATCTCTGATGTTGATAGATGATTGTCCCTCTGGCAGCCACTGAAGATGATAACCCCCAGAAGTGCACGCACCTCGGCTGGTTCTGTTCGAGAGTGTGTTCCAGTCTGCCGGCCGTACTTGGCAGCCTGCAAGTGGATTCGCTTGTTGCTCCATTCAACAATCTCGTCGATGATTTGGTCCTCAAACAGCAACGTGAAGCACTTGATTGGGGTGTCAGCACTCCGTGCCTCCGCTGTTGGCCCTGTGGTCATGCCGGATGGAAGGATGTTCCGTGATGGAGTTCTCATCGACGAACGAGACTGTGGCCGGCAACTCCACCTGAAGCCAGAAGTGCTTGCCAGGGTGCTGGTGTGGAAGTCAACGACTGAGGGAGCATCGTCGTCCTCATCAGGGCGCCTTTTTCTTCCCCTACGAGCAGCCGGGGCATCAGGAGAGGCGGCAGGGGCATCAGGAGAGGCAGCATGGGCATCAGGAGAGGCGGCAAGGGCATCAGGAGAGGCGGCAGGGGCATCAGGAGAGGCAGCATGGGCATCAGGAGAGGCAGCAGACGTAGAGGCACCAGGGTCTGGGTCGAACACATGGCGGCTGGTGATAGGCCTAGCTGTCACGTGGGGCGAGCGTGGCTTGGCTGGTGTAGACGTGTGCCGTGGTTTTTTCCATACACGGCGTCTGGTCTCCTCATCACTATGACTACTCTCATCATCATTTTCACTTGGTTCAGGTACATATTCTTTGTCAATGTCACTATCATACATGACCTCATATTCTAGGTCATCTTCATTCTCTTCATCATCAGTTTCACTATAATCAGGTAATTCCCCAGTTGTGTTCATAATTCTTTCAAGCTCATCACTTGCGTAATACTTCACCAGTTTATTAGACATGATTCTTGCAATAGTAATAGCACTTTAGTACACCTAGAATGTCATAATCAATGCCTGTAAAGAAAAATAACGTAAATAGCAAACCAGAATATGTACACCACTGCAAACCTTGGGAGATTTCCACCCGCTAATAATTGCACCTTGTATCACAAACGTCGGGTGAAAATCACCCAAAATGTACTCTACAGGAAAAATCAAGCGAGCGACACTTAAACCACTACCTCTCTCGACCACGGCTAAACACGCACTGCAGCTACTGGGCAAGGCAGGTGGCTGCCACCACTCCCCACAACATGGTCACGTGATCAAAATATCGTGGGGTGATTTTCACCCGAGGTTTGTGTTCTAGGGTTAAAAAGTGGCAGATTGAAATCTCGGAACCTAAAAGAAACTACTAAATGGAATTAGAAATTGTTATTCTAAAATTCATTTTTTCTCACTCATATTTTGCATTCATATTTCATATTCTTGGTACTCGCCATAACTGTGGTAACGGCTCTTATTAAAAATGTTGAATGCTTCACTTTTGTCGGAGAAAACACTTATTCGCTCTTTAAAAATATCCTTCATATCTGCTTTAAAGGTGATGTGCTCGAATATAATAACTGAGCTGTCTAATATACAGTATATTCAAAGCAAAATTTTACAGTCGATCCACTATAATAATGATTAATATTTTATCAAACCTTATAGATTTATAGTCCGTCGTGGTGATTCAGATAATTGGCTGATCTTTGTTAAAGTTAAACGTGAATTACCCGATCTGTGGCACCGTACAAACAGATTTTAACAAAAGTTTAGCACGAAGTCAAGTAATGTCACTTGCTGTACGAAACTTACTGACACCATGGAAATATGGGAATCAGTTACGATATGGGATTAGCTGAAATTTTGTTGAGTAAAGGAAGTTGTCATCTAAAACCGACATTCAAATGCATTAATATAAAATTATCCTCTTTTGTACGTCATCAGTGTAATTTCTCATGTATACTGTATATGTGTATATATATATATATATATATATGTGTGTGTGTGTGTGTGTGTGTATATACAGTATATATATATATATATATATATATATATATATATATATATATATATATATATATATATATACACATATATATATATATATATATATATATATATACACATATATATATATATATATATATATATATATATATATATATATATATATATATACATATATATATATATAATAGAGAGAGAGAGAGAGAGAGAGAGAGAGAGAGAGAGAGAGCCAGGAGTGTCTGCAGTGGAAACGTCACAGGCACGAAAATATCTATGAACTTGACTACACATTATGATAAAACAGAGCATTGTCGCTGCCACCGTTGATGAACTACGTACGTAAGTCTTGTCAGACCCTCTACAGAGAGTTGACAAAAGTAAATAGACACCTTTATTTCTTCCAAAAAAAATTTATTGGAGTATAAGAGTCAATAAATAATAAATAATTAAATGAATCGTTTTCCTTTCCCCTTTCCATTTATTGATTCAATAAATTTATTATTTATTGACTTTTGTACTGTATATACAGTACTTGGCAATTAAATTGCGAGCTGTTCGTACCCTGAATGGGTGTCTGAGTGAAACGGTGCTTTGCGTAAAACAGTGAAGCCTTTTTTCAAACTAAAACTTAATATATTAACACACGTTTTTTAAACGTTGATAATATCTTTAAAATATACATCATAAAAATTTCGGTATTTCCAGTTTGGAAATCTTTATAAAGCCTTTTCTTAATTTTTTTCTACAGGGCCTAATTTTTATCGTACCTGTTATTAAAAAGGAGATAATAATAAATTAATGTGAAAACGTTATAAAGTTTGAAGAAATATTAGATGGGATATTTGTTTCATGGATACGGTTGATAAGAAATTACGAAAGTTACAGAATTTACAGGCTAACAAAGACCCTAATATCTACTCTAGGTTAGACCAAGAAAGAAGGTTGGAAAAAAGAGAAACAAGAAGACAAACAAAATAAAATAAATAATAATGAAAACTCGGATAACATGATTACATTTATAAGCATTGAATCAGAGTTTTCAGTATTCTTTTTCACTTGTTTATATTCTCTTTTCTATGAAAACAGAAGCCAAGATTTCTTAAATAGTGAAAATTAAAATTATAGGAATGAATACAGTTCAGAGTTATTGATAAATGTCTCGTATCGTATCGTTTCCGAGGAAACAAATACCTAAGATTACGAGGCTACGCTTTAATAGTACTTTATGCACTATCATTCATAGAATAAAGTTGGGCGAAACCGTGATACAGGGAGACTTTGATGTCATCTTGGCCAGTGTGAAATAATGTTTTTCCCATTACAATAATAAGTCAACTCTAATACCGTATGTACGGGTGCTTTTTTTTATTTGTGCAGTTTCACATATTTTTTTAATAATTTTCTGAGTATTTACGTTGAAAGTTAAATTTTTATTATAGCCTGGGAATTTTCTATTAAACAGGATTCTAGAGGCATTTTGGGGGAAAAGTTGGCAAACATTTTTATTAACATAATTTCAGTATGCCGAATTCATTTCTCATTCCTAACAGGCTCGAAGTTTAGCGTTAGATGTTCAAATTTTGAAATAAAAGTAAGACTCTATTTTACGGATCAGACATCAAATAAACTTATATAACTTATCCTTCTATTGAGGTATTTGAGGGATGTATATAAACCGAACCATAATAGATATTTCCCAATAGCTTTTGACATTTATAACACATAGGAAGTTAAAAGGATCCCCAAAATTTCCAAAACAAATCCTTAAATTTATATAGCAAATTACACAGAATATATGCGATACAAGTTTCTAGCAACAGTTATCAAGAAAATATTTGTATTGTTTAACAAACCTAGAATGTGTTTCGATAGCAAAGCTAAAAGCTGGGAGTGTTTTAATGCCAAAGAAAAATAATTCATAAAAAAAAGATATGGATTTATTCAATGCGGAAAAGATACTCCGGCAACTAATATTTACAAGACATGGAAGACAAATGCGCAGTATGGATTTATCTCCTATGCGTATCACGGTTACAGTTCTTAGCGTTTTCTATGTAGTCACAGACTGAGCAGCTTGGCAGACCAACTTTTCCGCATCCACACCGTAAGCTTCTGCTCTTGGTAGTACACTTGCAAGTGATTATTTCCATACATACCTTGGGAACTAAAGGTGACATGGAGGTTGAAACCTAAACGCTTTCCTCATACCTCCATCCCATTGTATCTGGTGCTAGGAGGACTCTCTCTCTCTCTCTCTCTCTCTCTCTCTCTCTCTCTCATTTTATTTGCTTATTTCGTTCTTTTCTTTTCTCTCAACAAATTGAGAAAACACAGTGAACTATAAAGTCATTGGCTCTAATTTTTATACTTTCTTTACCAGATTTAATTAATTACTAATAAATGAATAAAAATTTCCTTCTCCAGTGAACTTTAGACAATACTACAATAAAAGTATATATTTAATAATAATAATAAAACGTTATGATTGCACATATTATTTCGGAGTTTATCTAAAATCAGGTCTTATTTTAAGGTAAAACTTTAAGCATTTAAACCAGTGGTTCCCAACCTCTTTTTGCTGAGACCCTAAATTGGCTACCCGACCCTCAGGTTTATGATAAAATTGAAATATGTATATAAATATAAATTAAATTAAGAAATAGTGAATATAGTGACCCTTCGCGACCCTACTTGAGGACCCCCGCGACCCGTGGTTGGGAACCAGTGAATTTTTTTAAATGTACAAATCGAGCCTGGCAGACACTAGAAATGAATTCAGCATAATCATATTGTGTTACTTTTGCTAACTTTTTCAAAAAAAAATGCGTCCAGGAACTTATGGATATACAAATCTCAGATTTCCGCCTGGGCTATTATATATATATATATATATATATATATATATATATATATATATGTGTGTGTGTGTGTGTGTGTGTGAAGGTCATAACAAATGCAGCAGCATTAATATAAAAGATAATATAGTTATTTAGAAGAAACTTTTTCTTACCATGGTATATTCGCCTTTCATCTGAAAATTTACCGTTTCATTGTCTAAATAATACTTGGGTTTTAATTACATTTGGTTTTTCATTTACCTTCTGGTCTTTGCGCAGTTAACATTTGTTAAAAGTGGGGCTTCGTCGTGGCCTCGTCGCAAAACCGCTTCCTGTTAGATCTGCGAAGTTAAGTGGTGTTGGGGCTGTTCAATAGTTAATTGCGTGATCGTCGATCTACATTCAAATAATGTAGTGAACCGTGGTTCGGATCCCCAGTAAAGCTGTAGGTTCCAGTTGCATGGGCGCAAAAGGAGAGAGTGCAATGCAATTGAAAATGTTGATCAAAGTTGCATAAGTTATGCAACAAATGGAGGAGGGGATGCTGCAAGATGTTCTGCAACAAAGGGGGAGGGGGGAATGTTGCAAGAGCAAAACGTGTTATGCAACTTGGAGGCGGAGTTATCCCACAAGAGAAAGAGAGAGGAGAAGGAGAGAGAGGAAGAGAGGTGTTCGCCTGGCAGGAGCCAAGCGCATATTAAGACTTCAGCAGAGCGGCCGTTGTCTTAATATATTCCTAATCAGCCAGTTGGCTTATCTGGCTGAGCTGCCAGATTGCGTTATTTATTTAATTAAAGCATATATTCCGGCTTAGCTAGCCAGTTGGCTTATCTGACTGAGTTGCCAGATTGTGTTTATTTATTTAATTAAAGCATATATGCTGACTTAAACAGCCAGTTGACTTAGAAGGCGTAATTGGCTTGTTCAGGTGTACATTATTAGGGTTGCCAGATTGTGGTATCCAGATATATTTGGCAGTTGGTTTAGAAATCCGTTTCAGAAGGCAGCCATTTGCTGTAATTAAATGTCGTGTACAGCCAAAAGAATGAAATAAAACACCATTACATCATTCTGTTTATTTAGACGAATTAATGGATTCAATTTCACGAAATATATAGAAAATAAATATACAATGGAATATACAGGGCGTCCCAAAAAAATGTATACACACTTTAAATACTTATAAAGGCAGTGTTTATTAAAATACATTTCATTTTCAAAATGTAATAGAATCTACAGACATTATTTAATTGTTTTGTCAACGCCTATTTTCAAACTGACGTCCGTTCTGGTCCAGGCACCGCTGATAACGCGAAGCAATGGAATCGCAAACATCACGAAACATTTCGTTTGGTATTTGTGTGCATTCTCGTTCAATGGCTGCTCTCAATTCAGCGACTGTTGCAGGTTTTATAGCGTAGACTTTGTCTTTTAAGTATCCCCATAAAAAAGTCTAGTGGTGTGAGGTCTGGTGAACGCGGAGGGTATTCTACCAAACCCCTTCGTCCAATCCACATCCACATCGTGCCAAGTACCACTCGCAATACTCCACTCTTCGGTCCGGATCATCTTCATTAATAGCATGGACTAATCTTGGAATGTAACTTTTCCATTGACAGCACTTCAAAATGCGTTGGACAGACGATTCTGAAATTCCTACCTCACGACTCGCTTGCCGCACAGATTTTCTTGGACTTTGGTGATACGTTTCCAGTACTCTTTCTTGCTTTGTGGGGCTTGTCGATGTCCGTGGTCTTCCGGAACGCTTCTTGTGGACATTCTGAACAGTTCCATCGGCTTCAAACTTATCTCAAATTCGAGTGATGGTAAGTCGCGTTGGTGGATCTGTTTGAAACTCCCTCCTAAACTGTCTTTGCACTTCAACTGCGTTTTCACACTTCCAGTAGCATTTTAGAAGGAATTTCCTTTGTTCAAAGCTTAGTCTGACTGCCATTATTAATTCTAATGGGTTTAACTTGGAAAGAAAGAAACATCAATTGAGCTATCAGCTGTTAAAGTGTGTATACATTTTTTTGGGACGCCCTGTATATCATCAAAAATAATAATACCATAAGAAATACGAACAATGAATATATAACCAAAATAAATATACAATGGAGTATATATGATCAAAAAATAATAATAGCATAAGGAATACGAACGAGAAATATATCAATAATATACAAAACGTTGTAGTATACCCATCAATATATTAGTACAGGAAATATATATATATATATATATATATATATATATAATATATATAGTTATATTAAATAATTAAATATGAAACGTATAATCAATTATATATATATATATATATATATATATATATATATATATATATATATATATATATATACATTTATAATAAATATACATCAAAATACTTTATGTTCTACGGCGCAAAACGATAAACTCACACGTAATCGAGTCTACATTCACATCGTTATTACTTTGCACTACACGGTAAAACCGTCCAAGCAATACATCACCGCTCGAGTTATATAGATGCCTATACTCGACATAAATGGTTTTCATATCGTTCAATACTATTTTTGTGCCCACTTTAATTTCGGTTGGCAAGTTATCTTTAAACATGGCTAGAATACAATCAAAAGCACGCACAAAAAGGTCATCGTTAACCACAACATCATTATTAAATACAAGTTTATAAACACACCTTTCCAATCGAGGGTTTTCTCTTACCGTCCCGAGCTTTTCAATCGTGAACTCTTCTTCACTCTGCATAGCGGCAATTGAAATAAACTTCCAAATCGTAACGACAGCTATTCATTATATAGATATACAGCTCTTCAGGGTGAACAGTGTAGACAAGCTCTGCCCTGTACCGCTCAAGTGCTTTGTACCAAAATTCGGGATATTTCGAAGAATCTAAACCCTTTAAATATGCATCCAGCTCTAGGCTATTCTCGCCTTGTTCATTCCTACATTCGATAAATCTGTCGAGTAGAGCGGTGTATGCGTATTCAAGAACCGTGTCAAAATAAATCATATCCGTAACACGAGCGTCTAATATAGGCTTCAGCTTGCGGAATCCGACGATCTCAAACATTCTGTCGAGGATGAAACGGTTTCGTTTTGGGACAAGAACGTTATTATCAGATGCACTCTTCCACATCAGTCGTATATCAATACATGGCTGATCGTTATTTATACACAACGTGCAAACAACGGCATATGAGGGGGCTTCACTAATCTGCAGGTATTTTATAACGGTCCTCTCCCCACTTCTCAACTATCACGAAGACTCTATTCATCTCCTCAACACTTAAATAAATAACATTACGTTTACCAGAGTTTGCTTGCATGCAAATCGTTTCACGTACAAAGTTAATGGTGCGGTTTCACGCCTGAACACGCGCAATGACTTCGTCAAGGAGTCATCGTACGAGGCGTTGAGAATGCTTCCCAAAGGAAGTTCCATCGTA
This sequence comes from Bathynomus jamesi, assembly GCA_023014485.1. Lineage (NCBI taxonomy): Eukaryota > Metazoa > Arthropoda > Malacostraca > Isopoda > Cirolanidae > Bathynomus > Bathynomus jamesi. The sequence continues at coordinate 890,410 of JAJOZX010000903.1, read as the reverse complement.
TTCGCACGTCCAGTCGGTTCAAGCTCTGAGATTACTATGAGCCACAGGTGGACGGATCGGCTCGACGGGCGGAGTGAGTCACGCTGATGAAACGTGTACGGGTTTGTTCGAACTCGTGTGTTTCAGAGGGGTGAGGTAGACGGGTGGGCGGCTCGCTGGGGGTAGCGAGTCACACCATAAACTGCTGAAGCGTGTGCATGCTTGTTCGAACACTTGTGCCCCTGGACAAACAGAATTTTCCGCTACATGAAGCAATACCGGCTTTAATGTTTTATCACTCACCAGACATTCATTTCCACGAACTAACATCTTCCGGTGCACTATTTGAGATAAACATATACCCATATTTATCCTTTTTGCTTAACAAGCGATACTCGTCTCTAATGTCTGTTAAAAACTCACACAGCCCATTAGCCACAACCTCACTACAAACCTCGTCATGATATATATTAATAGAGTGGTAAAAATACTAAAGATTCTCCATGATGACAGGATTTACATTCTCAAACGTAGGGTACGAGAGTCGGTATGATATAATATGACATAATATCGCTTGTCACACCACTCATCAATAAGACTCACTATCCATAACCGTTACTTATCTTCTGAACGTGTTGCTTCTTCTACTTCGCGGTATATGTGAGCATTTATAAAGGTTAGGTCTACAACATACTTCAATACGTCGTTTGTACTACGAAATCCTACAATGCCCTAACCAGAATACCCGTAGAGTATCTGAATATCTTGGTCCTTCGCACGGCTCAATGTAGCCTTAAAAGTATCAAAGGAGGGGGGAATAGGGAGTTTTTCAGTATCCACCACATCTTGCTACTTTGCCGAATACCACTTCATAAACGTTGAACACGCAATATTAAAGGTAGCCATTACTATTTTTCGACTACGCAGGAGAATACACGGCTGAGTTCAAGGGTATGCAGAGGTCAACTGAACAGTAGGGTGGATCATTTTTCACTTTGTTTTTAAAATTATAGCTGGTCAAAGTTTTTCCCATGATTTGGCTCAGTGGAAGTACACTGGCACCATTTTTACCAAAATCGATCAATATTTAGGGGTCGCGCATCGACCTTGAAAATTTCAATTTTGGAAATTTGGCCAAATTGACAATTTTTTACTGAATAAAGATAAATCATCAAATGACCATATTTTCTGAATCCTCTCAGTGAAAGAAATCCTCTCAGATACATACCAAGTTGATCGGACAAGTGGTTTAGAAGTTACACTCACCTAGAAATAACATTAAAATTTAAAATACCGTATTTGTCCCCCGTTATGGACGTAATCATAGCATCAGTAGCTGGCGCATCCTAAAATCCCAATTACACACACACGCTATGTCTATGACCAATATTTTTACTAATCACAGTTTGCTTTTTACAGATCAACTGTGTCAATTGATTCTTGTTTGATAAGTCTAGACTTTAGTACAATGGATAAACTGTTAACAACCAGGAGTGGGAAGACTCTGAAAGTTACTTATTCTGGAAAAGAGAAAGCAGCAACAACAGCACCACCTTCTCTAAGGTCAGCCACGGACGTCTTCTTAATTGGTCAGCCATCTTCCTCGATCGGTGGTGCCAAATTGCCAACCACCCATCAAGTTCTCCAGTACTTCTTCTATGCCAAGCAGGAAACTACTGACAGGAAGGCCGCCGTAAAAGACACGGTGGCCAATGTTCTGGCATTTTGGAACATGGCACGTATAAAGACGATCACGAGGCGTAACTGCGAAAGAAAACTGGAGTTACTGTGGGAAGAGTGGCGCTCGCTGCAGAAGAGCAAGATGAGAGACAGACGCGGGAAAAGGCAGGGAGAAGTTTTCAGAAAATCTGAACAAGCTCTGGGACATCGGAGCTCCCGATGCTATTGAAGAGATACAGAAAAGTCGACTGCTCTCAGACAACAACAAACAAGAAGATATTAAATTTTATGAGGATCAACGGGGCCTGCGCCAGGCAACAATGAGTGGGAATGATAAAGTGTTCGTTGTCAAGAGAAAACGGCAACTCTCAAGACAACAATCTCGTGATGAGCCAGGCACCTGAAAAACGAAATTAGGAACCGAAGCTGAGAGCGACGATGAATCTATAGAAAGCAGATCATCGAGCAACTCCAAATCACAGCTAGAACCACCATACCGACAGCCGAGAGAATCAACTGTATCAATCAGCCTTCCTCACCGCATCCTCAATGCACCGGCTGTTATTAAAGTGGCTGATCCCTTCCGGATGTCCAATAATCAGGTGTGTATATATCAGTAATGATCTTTCCTTGACAAAGATATAATAGACGTAACGACGGAAAATTTAATGATTATTTTGTCACATAAAAACCATACGCATCCTTATCAATTTCCTTTCAATTTCGCACATAGGTGGCAAGTGTCTTGGCGGCAGTCTTACGTTCGGCAGATCCGCCCGCAAACCTGGACAAATTCAGTATCTCGAAGGACACGTCTCGCCGTGGAAGAGTGGCACATCGTTGTGAAGTGTCGACAGCTGTGCAGAAATCCTTCGTATCTCCGAGGCATGCTGTCGTCCACTGGGACGGTAAAGTAATGAAGGTCAGTTTTGCCCTCACCGTGGACGACAGTGAATTAACATGTTCCAGTGACGACAGTGGATTGACATATTCCAGAGGACGATAATGGATTGGCATGTATGACACGTTTCAGGACTCTCTTGGATCATTGGAGCACCGCCAGGCGATTCTCATCTCCGGAGCTCCCCAATGCACAGAAGGAAAGTTGCTGGCCGTTCCGACTGTTGCTGACGGCACCGGTCTGTCCCAGGCCCAGGCGACCTTTCGTGCTCTCAAAGACTGGGGATGCGAGAACAACGTGATTGGACTGTGCTTCGACACAACTTCCTCCAATACGGGGAGGGTGCAGGGTGCGGTGGTCCGGCTGGAGAACATGCTTGGTAAACCGCTCTTCCAGCTGGGCTGTCGCCATCACGTTATGGAGCTCATCGTGGGGGCAGTGGTCATCACCGCGTTTGGAAGAACCACAGCACCAACTGAACCTTTGTTCCAGTATCTGAGGAGAAGTGAATTTCAAGTCTAAGGCGCATTTGTTTTCTCCAATGATTTTTTGCCTTCAGAGCAATTGAGATATCAGCGTCCTTCTACTAATGATGTTAATAGCAGTCGAAAAGGGAAACTTCAGTCGTTTTCATGCAATATTTCATAACTCCCCTTTCAGGTGGGACAAGCTCGACCTCTCGACTTATCGCGAGCTGGAGATCGAGCATTTGGCGGAGGTGACGTGGCTGATGGAGCTCCGAGATGAGGCAGTCAAGTTCCTCGGCACCGTTTCTGGTCTTGTCAGAGAAGACTACCGAGAAGTGGCGGAGATTACACTCCTGGTACTCGGGGCCCAGCCACGTCGTGGCACACACTTCATGCGCCCAGGAGCCTACCATCATGCGAGGTGGATGGCCAAGGTTGGTATTTTGAATTAGAAGTTAAATATTGTATTGCCTTCTGCAAACAGCCATTTGAAGTCCCTACCAGAAAAAAATAAGATAAATAATTTACCATTAAACAAACTTATATGGAGTGGTATCGGTATTTATACATCACAGTGCGTATTCGTTTCAGATCATCTACTACACGAAGCTCCTGATGTTCAGCGGTCAGCTGGAGTTCGACGACGAGCTGGTACAGAAACTTCAGAGAGTGGTACTATTTACTGCACTCCTCTACGCACCTGCCTGGCTGGCGGCTCCTGTCGCAGCTGATGCCCCGCTGAATGACCTTGTGTTTTACCAGCGTCTTCTGCAGTACAGGGCTGTGGATCGCGAGATTGCAGAGGCTTCACTGGCAGTGATCAGGCGGCACTTGTGGTATCTGAGGCCTCAGACCGTCGTTTTCGCCCTCTGCAGTGACAAAGTGGAAGACACTGTGAAGCACGAGATGGCAAAGAAGCTGTGCCGCCTCGCTGTGCCCGAGGAATTCACGTATGACAACGTCTCGGTTGATGATACGACGCGCCTTCCGGACCTGATCGATGAGTCATCGTGGTTCGTGTTCACAGGCCTGCAGGTGTGCGCGTCTACGTGGCTCACTCTGCCGGTGAATAAATGGGATCAAGATAAGAACTACTGTGATCTGAAGAATGTCATCTCGCATCTGAAAGTTACCAACGACGTGGCAGAGAGAGGGATAAAACTGATAGAAGATTACGCGAACACTGTCACAAAAGACGAGTCAGCTGCAGGGTCTTCTTCAGCTCGTGGAAAAGAGCCGGAAAGAACTCGGTGACTTCAAGAAGTCGTCACTTGCCAAGATGACGTAGCGTAGAGGGAAAGGGAGTTAGCAGAGAGAGTACATGGCGCACGCCTTAAGATGACGTGTGTTCTAACCACGATTCATACAGTTTTTGAACCTAGTTAGGGGCACCGGAGTAAGTGCCTTTAGTGATATCGTATCGGTAAACCGTTTTAATACAAAATACAATTGATCTTTCCTTATTCGTTTTATCTTATCCTAAAAAGCAGACAATGGCAGACAGCATATGGAGGTACTGGGACAAATATGGTATTTTAAATTTTAATGCTATCTCAAGGTGAGTATAACTTCTAAACCACTTGTCCTATCAACTTGGTACGTTTCTGAGAGGATTTCTTTCACTGAGAGGATTCAGAAAATATGGTCATTTGATGATTTATCTTTATTCAGTAAAAAATTGTCAATTTGGCCAAATTTCCAAAATTGAAATTTTCAAGGTCGATGCGCGACCCCTAAATATTGATCGATTTTGGTAAAAATGGTGTCAGTGTACTTCCACTGAACCAAATCATGGGAAAAACTTTGACCAGCTATAATTTTAAAAAAAAAGTGAAAAGTGATCCACCCTACTGAACAGGCAGGGATAGAGATATGCTCAGGTAGTGGCAGGAGTCACGTTTCCGATCTTACAGTGGGCGGAGCTTAGCTTTTTACTGTACACACACCCACGCACGCACGCAAAGGAGAAAATGAAATCTTAATTGAAACAAATATACGTGATAAATAAACATATCAACACACATATATATAATACAATTAAGGATTAAGATAACCAAAGGGCACGGTATCATAGGTACAAGGCACTGCTAACTGTTAAGGCACTATAACTGTTACGGCATACCTTCGTGCCCCTAAGTTCCTTCACACACCCTAGTTTCTGCGCCCGAAAATTGTGCGACTCGACGTTTCGCATGGTTAAGCGTGATACCCTTAGCCTTCACGATATACTGTACTTCATATCATCCCCTACCCTCACCCGTACCCCATAGGATTTTGCCCCTGTTGACACAAACGAGTCTGCGTATGCACCATCACCATATTCATCCTTGATCTTATCAGTTAGCTCTCCGAGAAATTCCCCAATAGCAGGCATGTATTCACCTTCCCTAGCTGTGAATATCACGCTATCTGTGTCAGCATACAGCACCCTCCGTCCAAGAGAGTGAAGTAGACCCCAAAGTTTGATGCAGGCGTAGGCCGTTGTGAAACTGGCTACAGGTATATTTGTAACCTATGAGGTATCTGTGGCCAGTTCGGTGATATTGTACTTTATTATGTAAGTATTACCTACATTCACGATCTCCATAACCTCTTTATCGGGAGCATTCGCATAATCTCAGACTTCATTATAACTTTCTGCCAAATGAACGTTCCCTTTGCGGGTATTCTGTGCAAATTTCCCCCAAAGACTGTTTAGACACAACTTTGCACTAAAGCGCTTCGGTATCAACCCCTCGGGGATATCCTGATGCTTCTACTTTATCCTTCAAAAAAGCGTTTATATATGATCTGAAAAGGTTGGGTAGTTTCTGAAACCTCCACACCTCATGTATCTTCAAAATTCTATACCCATGGCGAACGGCTAGGGCCAGCTCAGGGCTTGTATATACGCCTCTAATCTTACGTTGGTTGGTTGTATGGTCACAATCACCGTTGTTCTCTTCTACGCACTTCACGCACATGGAAAACATGAGCTAGTGATCTATAACGACGGGTAAGATCGGCATCCATAAATCGCGAGGGGGGAGCACGTCTACGAAAGAAAGTCCAAAGTAGCGCTCATTCAAGTTAGCTGAAAACTCATCGATGGTTGGTATGGTGGGACCCACCATTTTTTCAGGTGCACCTACGGGGTACGGATTGTTCTTCATCACGTAGGGGTATAAAAGTAGAAGTCGTAGTAGTGGAGTTTCACGCCCTCCGTAGGCGGAAAGTATTGCTTTTATGGGTTTGTCCGCCCTCCAAACAAGCTCTCACCGCATTTGAGGAGGTCCAACACCATTGAACGTTTGATGGCCCTTATTTCTTCACGGTACTGCGCATCTGTTTCCATCCGTGCATCATACTCGTGTTACCACACGATTTTGTGAGTGAACTGGGAGCCTATAAGTTGATCACGGTTACGGGTCCATGCGAGGCTGTCGGCGGGGGATCTTTCATAAAGGTCCCCTCTGACGGCACATTCAGCTCGCGGGCATCCATGCCACCAGTAGCCGTTAAAGGAATACACAGTCTTCTCACCAGTGGCTGAATCCTCATTTAGGCCGTCAACCCAAAAAATACGACCAGTGACCTAAACGGGTACTTCACCCGGGTTGTGGGCATGTTTTATGTATACCCCGGTCTGTTCCTGAAGGTGTATGAGCTAGTATATAGCCTTTTGCCCATAACTGCAGGGGTTGTTTCTGTGAATGACTTTTAAGGTGTCTTTAGGCTTGAAGTTATTCTTGAACACTGTAAAACATAATGAGGCGATCGTGGTTGCGACTTGCAGCGGATCGCATTTGAAACGGGCTATGTACATCAAAATCTTCACGCTCACTATCACTCATGTTGGTGTAGTTAAAGTAATGTTTGGGTGGAGGTAGTCCTTCGTAATTCAAAGTTTCGTTTGTGGGGAATGTGTAAAGGAGATACCCTTTTGAATCTTCAGCGGCTACGCCCATGACCTTGGGGAGCTTTAATAATTAACAAAGTGTGAACACCAGGGTGTCTTTAAACTGTACATTACCTCTTATCTGCATCTGTATTAGTTTGTTGTCTCTTTTCAAGAGATCACCTGTAAATATCGCAGACGACTCGTGTTCAAGCAGCTCCTTATAAAGAAACTGTATTAAATTTCGCCCCGTTATGGGCAAGAATATACACAGTCATTTTCTTGAACTTGTCCGCTAATTTGACAATATAGAATACAAAGAGTTTCACAGGACTGTCGTCATGTGAATGATTTATATTTTTCGTGACATGTAGAACAATGAATTTCATCGCATTTATGTTTGAAATTCCCCCAATTATCCATCATGTAAAATATGCCGCACTTAAAGATCCTCATTTTCCTGCAAGTGCCATTTGATTTATGGAGTTCAAAGCAATTATTATTGAAAAATGTACGTCTACACATATTACATTCCCTCTTCTCGGCTTCAGCTACACGACTTTCACATTTGGGGCTTTTACACTGCTCACATACCATGTAGCATTCCTTACAATGTTTCACCATATCATCAGCAAACTCGAGATATGCCTTACAAAATCATGATGCCTTCCATATTTTCGACTTTTATCATAACTGGCGTAGAGAGTCCTTATGTTACGGATGGGGAGCTACGATGTTCCTGACAATCATGAAATAAGTAGAGGTCTTGTACGATCTCTCACGCTGCTTTTAAAAACATACACAGTCCTACGACGATCATCCATTCCAAATACGACTATACGTGCATTCATTTCCTGCTCGGCCCTTCTCAGTTCTTCAGGACTCATATTACTCTCAAACTCGAGCTTACAATCTGAAGCCAGTTTACGGGCACGCTGCACAACCGTGGGCAGCCAAATTTTTTGCCTCCACGTATTTAGCACAGTGAACATATGAGCTAAGATTATTGCTATAAAACCACAACCACGATCGAAGTTTAAATGCTTTCTGTAAATAACCGGAGAATTTAAATTAAGAGTATAAGGTGTGGCACTATGACCAGCAACCCGGAATACTCTGTCAATATCTACCATGAAGTGTCCATATTGAAGGATGTACTACTCTGAGAGGCTTGCCTTGTACGGCCCAAGATATATTCTATGTCTCCAGCTGCCAAACGTCTGAGCGGTATTACTGCCCAAAAATCGTCCCCTCATCTGACCCGAACCTGAAGGATAACCTCGGCCGGACTTCACGTTCGTCGCGGTTCTGAAGGGCAAACTCCACAATACGTTCAACTACGTGTCGCAATCCGTTGGTATACAGGTACAGGGATCCAGGGTCAAACCTGACCACGTACCGATTTCTAGTCAGGGTATGGGTGGGGGTAGCGGTGCGCACCAATGTTATACCATCCTCCACAGTATGAGAAGGTGTTGTGGAGGAAGTACCCGGAACTGAACAATGGGGCATATTTGCGGAAGGTGCTATTGTGGGAGTTGTATCGTAAAACGTAGAGGGTTGGGGCTCTATTACTAGGGGTCTAACAACCAGCGCAATCCTGGCACGCTTTATACCTGACGTAGGGGGCTCTTCATCATGCTTCCGCTTTGAACTGTCGCATGTTACACGTGTCGCTGGTGATGATTCGTCAGCAGAGAAGAGTTCTGTAGCTGCACGGTCATCGGGTTCGCCTGTGATATCGATGATGTGGAGCTGTACATCGTCGTCATTCATGGTTCTGTGGAAGAAAAAACAAAATATAAGGATCAGCACTCAAAATTTGTAATATTTTGTAGATGACCCACTTAGATGGAATCTGTAGAAAAATTCAGGTTCACAAGCCCTCCACATGTATTATATCTGGCCCTACAGGATGTGGAAAAACTGTATTTATGCTTAAAATCATTAAAGATAAGGGGGAGATGTTCTCAAAATTTGGACATAAAGTAATATGGTGCTATTCGACGTATCAGTCAGTGTTCAACGAGTACCAAGATGATATTTTGTTCCACAATGGTGTATATGACGTTAATTCGTTAAAAGATAATGGGCATACAGTTATTGTAATTGATGATCTCATGTTGGAAATGGATAAAACGTTTGCCGAGACATTTACAGTGTTCTCCCACCATCTTAACATAAGCATATTCTTCATCAACCAGAATCTACTTTTCAAAAATAGATACATGCCCAATGTGTCGCAAAATACACAATATCTAGTCATATTCGCAAAACGTAGAGATGTGTCACAAATTGGGGTATTAGCCAATCAAATGTTCCCGAATCAACATAAGGAGTTTTTGGAGGTTTATATAAAAGCCACAAATCAGCTTTATGAATATTTGCTTTGTGACCTTCCCAAACGAACCTGAAACGGTGTATATTCCAGAATGACAAATAGGCTGAAGAAATATCGTGAATTAATAAAAATCTATCAACGATTGGCTCGGGCACTGCAAAAGATATTTGTTAAAATATCGACTCCAACTTTTTAAAATGCATCTGTGAAATCTGTCTTAATGTTAAAAAATGTAATGTGCCAATGAAGCCCCCCTCGCTTACGTCGTTACAAGAACATAATACGAGCGCTCGCTCATGAAAGTCAAACTGTGGGTAAGAATAAGCGAATTATTGTAAAAAGAGGAGGATCATTCCTATCCATCTTATTTTCAGTTTTGTGTCCTTTACTGACTAGATTAATATGATGAAGAAGGTGGTAGTGATTCCGCACGAGGTGTATGCTTCATTGCAAAGTTCAAAGATTCCAGCAGCTCTAGAAACCCGTAAAAGTAGGTTTCGAAGAATGGAAAGCGAGTTGCTAGCCCTACTAAACAGTGTAAAGTCTCCTGATGAGAAAAGGATCTTGTACCAAGAGGCTTTGCAGAAATTTCTTCATGAGTACGAAGATTATAAGTATCCGACAGAGCTCCCCGTGATTAGGTGCAGCGCGAGTAGCGCTGAGCATGGCGACACAGGACATGGGCCCGACGTTAGAGATGAACAACCAAAGAACAACGGAACACAACACATCGAACATCGGTTAAAAAAACAGTCTCCCACATACATTGAGGAATAAGGCCTTAAGTCTTTATAATCTATTGAGTGAAGACCCCATCATACAGTGGTAGGGTGTGTCGAATTTTTCAACTTTCAAATTCCAAATATGAGGGGTGCTAAAAAGTTGCAGCATGACTTAGGAATTCTAAAGATATTTTTGTTAATTTAATATAATTTAGTTTTGCTTGGTCAGAAGCTACATAAAAATATACTTTTTTGACTTTTTTGTGGAATTATATAATAATTATTATATTAATAATTATATATGCTGTATATATAATGCACTGCTGTTTTTGCTTATTTCACAGGTTGAAACATATTCATCAGTGTGCTGAAGATTACTTGTCCGTCAGTGCTACCATCCTAACCAGTGGGAATTGACCTACAATGGCTCCTAAAAGGAGGACAAGACTGTGGACATTCACACATATGAGCAACCTAATTGGAACTAGTAGAGAGTTGTTGCCCTCTGAACTCCCAACTCTGCGAGACGTTCTGAAATATGGGCTACTGCTAAGAGAACAAAGTGGTGAGGATGTGAGAAACTACCCAGCAGCCAGTCTTGCAAAGGACATTTACCCTAAAGTGCTTGAAAAGTGGGAACGAGCAAACAGTTCTTTTGTAGCCCCCGTTGTAAATTCACGAGTCACAATCTTAAACAAGATCCAAGAGAGCTGGGAGCAGGCCAAAAACATATCTCTTGGGAGAGGAAAGCTACATGTCAAAGAGGCTTTCATTGCAAAACTTGACAAGCTTTTTGACATCCTCAGTTGCAAGTGTAAAATTGTTCTCTGCTCTGAATTTGGCTGCCTTGCAGATGCTGGTTGCAAAAACGAAACTCACATTAACTGTACATGCCCTATTGCCCTAGGGAGATGAAGATCCCTGTGAAGGAACTTGCTTTCATTAAAGGTCAGAGAGACAAGTCTGGTTCTATTGGACCACATCAGATTGGCTTGCCAGATCAACCTGAGCACAACAGACAAGTCAAAAAGCAGAAGCGGCAAGAAGACGAAAGAAGAAGGCTTGCTGAATATAAGCAGACAAGTAAGCAGGATGTTTCAATGACATCAAATGAAATAATTTTCTCTGATGATGAAAATGAAGAACAAATAGCTGATGCTCAAGATGGAAAGGATGGAAGTTATGAAGTGACATTGAAATACCAAGCACGTCTTCAACTTCCAATAAAAAGCCAGAGTACAACACATTAGAAATACCTAATGTTGCTATGCATAGCATCAGATATGGTGTTGGCCTGCGTACCACAGCTGCCATCACCACTGCTGCCTTTATGGATGCTGGCTTGATCACTGAAGAAGACAGGAGACTTGTAGTTGATCACAATAAAGTCAAGAGGGCCCAAGAAAAAGTTATGAGATCCCTGGATCAGGAATTTGATGATCTTTGTAAGAAGGGTGAAATTGACTGCATCTTCTTTGACGGCCGTCAAGATACAACTAAAGTTATGCTGAAAGCAGACAATTCAGATCGTCAGTTCCCCAGCATCATCAAAGAAGAGCATTATTCTGTGTGCAGTGAGCCAGGTGGAAGATATCTCTACCACTTCACTCCTGAGAAAGGCTCAACGAGAAAAAAACCTGCTGAAGTTATTGCTGATAATCTTGTAGATTTCATGAAGAAGAAGGGCATTGATAAAAGCCTGCATGCCATTGGAGGTGATTCTACAAATGTTAACACTGGCTGGGAGGGTGGTTCCATGCATTGGGTAGAGGTCAAGCTTTGCCGTAAGCTGATCTGGTTGGTTTGTGCCCTCCACACTAACGAGTTACCCCTGCGACACTTGATCACAGCACTGGATGGGAAGACCTTGTCTAACAAAAAGTGGACAGGTAACATTGGCAAGATGCTAGACACTGCAACCGAACTTGAAATTGATCCTTCATTCACCAAACTCTCAATTGGAGAGCCTCTTACTTCACTGAATGACAATGTCGTAAAGGATCTCTCTACTGATCAAGCGTACGGGTATAGGATCACACAGGCCATAAGGACAGGAGAACTTCCCACAGATCTGGCCCTTCTTGAAATTGGTCCAGTGAGCCATTCAAGGTGGTTGACAACAGCAAACAGGCTTTGTCGCATATGGGTTTCAAAACATGGCCTTAAAGGCAAAACCCTCATCAACTTAAGACTGATAGTGGAATACATTGTTGGTGTGTACTACCCCTGTTGGTTCAACATCAAAGTAAAACACTCTTGGGTGGAAGGCCCACGCCACATCTTGTTTCAGCTGCGGCTAATTAGGCTGCAAAAGAAGGCTGTAGTGGATGCTGTTTTGCCAACCATCAAGCGCTCAGCATGGTATGCATTCAGCGAAATGATAATCCAGACACTCTTGTGCTCAGATGACAGTGAGGAGAGGAGAGCTGATGTCCAAAAGATTGTTGACATGATGGGTGGAGATGATGACACACTTGGAGATCTTTCTGTACGTCCCAGGAAGACACCTTCCATCAACCCCAGTACTTCTTCCGTGTTGGAGCTGACAGACTGGTCTGACGGGGTATTTGAACCTCCTTTGACATGTAAACTGACTACAGCGGAAGTAAAGAAGTTCTTTGACAAGCCTATGCAAGTTCCACAGTGGCCCTGTCATGCTCAGTCAATAGAGAGGTGTGTGAAACAAGTCACAGAGGCAGCAGGCAGGGTGTATACACATGAGAAACGTGAGGGCTATATCAGAGGCCAAGAAGCAAGTCGGCGGCTGATGTCCAAGAACGAATCAAAGCGAGACTTGATGAAACTTGTTGTTTAAATATTTTTTTTTACGGATGTCATTACTTTCTAATGTTGTTTTATGATTACAAGGATATGTTTTATGATTACTAGGATATGTTTTATGCAGAGAAACTAAAATTTTTATGGCATTACCTGACATTTTGAGAAGCTAAAATTAATAAATGTTGTTTTCCGAGAGCAATTTATGTGCTTTTTAATCAAACGTAGATTTACCAAGCTAAGTGTTGAGCAATCACAAAAATAATAGCTGATTTGAATTCTTCACATCCAAAAACATATTTTTAAAACCCCTCAGTGAAGGAATTGGCAAAAATTAATTTTCACCTCCCAAATTGACACACCCTAATACAGTGGGCCGATACAGGCGAGGTCATTGTTGAAGGAATAAGGGTACAAGGATCAAACATCGTTGATATTGTTTATGATCTGGATGGAATGAATGGAAGCATATTAAAACAAGACTACAACAAATAAATGTCCCCAAAACATTGATAGGTAATCTGACTAGGTTAAAAGACCTGGAACAAGTCTCGCATATGTCACAACTGAGTACGCCATCGCCCCCAGCAGTAGCCTCTCTGAAGAAGAGAAAGAAGAGAACAAACGGCCAACCTTATCCACGTGTCTCTAAAATACGCAAATGGCTAACATATTAAGTAAACGCTATTATCACATTTCTAACCCCGCCTCCTATGGTAGCGTTAATAGACTGTTCAGAGGTGTTTACGGAGTAGGGAAAAAAGATGTTGAGCTGTTTTTGCGGGAGCAGGATGCTTATACACTTCATAAATCGGTGAGAAAAAGGTTTAAAAGAGCCAAGACAACCGCTGATTCGATTGACTCTATTTGGCAAGCGGATTTAACAGACATGCAAAGATATTCAGTGTATAATGACGGATACCGCTACATCCGATTCATAATAGATGTATTCTCTAGATATCTATGGCTAATTCCACTGAAAAATAAATCGTCTGAAACAGTTGCTAAAGCAACCAAAACGTTGATGTTAAAAGAAGAAAGGGTTTCTGTCTATTTTTGTACTGATATAGGGAAAGAATTTATAGGTCGCGCTTTTCAGAACATGCTGACAGAGTTTAATACCAGTTACTACGCTAGCTGTTCTATACATAAGGCGTCTTTAGCTGAAAGAGTTCAACGTACCATAAAGGAGCGCATGCATCGCTATTTTACACATAAAAAACGTACAGAAATATAAACGTTCTCGGGTCATTGGCATCATCATACAACCGTTCACACCACCGTACGATTGGCACAACACCTAACGAAGTTTTAGAAAGAGTTACGCTGCCAGAGGTGAGAAGAGATGGAGCACCGCCACCACACTCTACACATTTCAAAATCAATGATTATGTAAGGCTATCACGTTCGGGAAATAAATTCGCGAAGGGATTTGAGCAAGGATGGACACGTGAGATTTTTAAAGTTCGTGCTATGAGACCTAAAGGCGAGATAATGATGTATTACGTTGAAGATTTGAGTGGGGAAGAGATCGCTGGAGGCTTTTACCGCGAGGAGTTGCAGAAAGTGACATTTAATTTTGGAAAAAGTGTGTTTAAAATTGAAAAACTTTTAGTCAGCAAAGGTTCAGGAAAGAGAAAAATGTACCTTGTGAAATGGCTGGGTTACCCAGAAAGCTTCAACACCTATATAAAAGCTGCTGCAATAATGAAACTTAAATAGAATGCAACATGGCGCTTAGCCACTTCCATGTCACACTCCCGTCCTCTTCTTTTTAACTCTTGAAAATTAACAAATCATATTTCTGATCCTTAAAAGAATCGATGAGTGCAAAAAATTAGACATAACCTTAGACAATACTATGCGATGAGTACTGTTCGGTGAGGTACAATACTATAGCACAAATGTTTCGCTAGGAATCAGCCATTATGATACAGCCATGGACATTGTGACGGGGTTAAACAAGAGCCTTGAAAATTCGTACCTGACAAACGATTTACTTTTTGAAGTCGTAAACATAGACACGCCTGCATGCACATTGAAGTTAAAATCAACGCTTAGTAGAAGCATTAAAGATAAAGAGCTGTTCACAATTGTGGCCGAGGGCCGATATAGCGCAGCTCTCCAAAGAGATACCTTTCACGAGACACAGCATGACTTGTCCAGCTTAATGTATCAATTGAAGATGGAGAAATTGGGTGAAAGCTCTCCATCCACAGACATGTGCTATATTTACAGCAATATCGTGGAGCACCAATTTGTTGGGGACACCCAGGCGCACCTGCTGCACATTGCACACATCCCCAACCATAAAGGGAAAATTTGAGCATTACATATGACAAACCCCATTATGTGAATGTTGCGACTAATCTATTAACCAACATCTCGATATATATATAAGAACGATTGAGGGAAAAATTTCCCATTCGGTAATCGGAACTTAACAGTGAAACTACACTTTCACCGTTTATAATGACCCGAAGACCATTCACAGTCTATCGAGGAGTGAGATACCAGCGTGGTCGTGGGCTTGGATCCATTTTTTCATCCATACTACGCACCGCTGTCCCTCTGTTGAAGAGGGGTGCTAGATACCTAGGGAGGAAGGCGTTACAAACGGGCTTTAACGAGGCAGAAGACATAACGGGTTTAACTAAGCCTAAAGAAGCTCTAAAAAAACATTTAAAACGTACACGGGACGAAATCAACAAAGATGCAAAGAGAAAAATGTGTGGTGGCGGAAAGAAGAGATCTGCCAAGAAGAAGGGGTTACCATCACGTGGCGCTAAACGTAAAATAAAATAAAAAAGAAGTGATCATTTTTTTAACTGATATATGCTGAGTACACTACTCTCACGAATCATAGACTGATTAATAGTTGTCGAGAGAGTGGCACTATTTCTGACTCGTCATGGCGCGTTTCATCCACCCGTGCAGTTCACAATGCTATAAATCGGAACTGTCCCTCTTTGATATGCCACCCACTCAGGTGTCTATTGAGCACAGCGACTTTATTACAATTAACCCATTAAACACAATTAGTTCGCCGAGTGCCCCTATAGAATTCGTGATACCCAGCTCAGGCCCTTACGTTTTTGACCCGAGCTGCATGTACATGTACGCTAAACTGCGTATAGCCCATTCTGACGGAATGGACTGCGATGATAGTTACTCTGCGTACCCTGAACCAACTTTTTACACTCCATATTCAGCCAGTGTGAGGTGTATTTAAATCAGGTTAACATCTCGGCAGGAACGGGGTATTATCACCTACGTTCCTATCTGGAAAATGTCCTCAACCTTTCAAAAGAAGCGAAGGACACCTTTTTAACCGCCGAGGGATATTACCATACTAAAAATGAAAATGGTTTTAAGGATAAATTTAAAAATTCTAAAAAAAAAGATATACGAGTGTTTTCGACGTCTTCATAGAGACCACATTCCAGGAGAAACTGCTTATGAACAGGGTGGATATGAAGTTGAAGCTTACCCGCACGAGTGCTGAGATCTGCATAAATCTGTGGTCTGATCAAGAAGTGGGCGCGAAACCCGTTGTGATTCACATCATGGAGGCGTATTTGCGTATACGCCAAGTGAAATTAAGTTCCCCGAAACAAATAGAGATTGAGAAAGACTTAATACCCAATAACAGGGTACAGAGGGTACAGATCAAATTATACACGGTGCCCTCCGGGTTGGCCTCGAAGCAACCAGAAAACGTGGCCCTTGGAGTCCTACCTAAAGGGATATTAATTGGAATGCGGGACCACGCCTCGACGAATGGAAAATATAAAAAAGAGTGCCTTTAAATTCAAGCATTTCGGCCTTAAAAATATAACCCTATATGTAAATGGCGTCACTTTGGTACGGACTATGACTGTTGATTACTCAACAGACGCTGTGTTCCCTCTCTGCGCGAGAGCTTACAGGAATCTGGCTCATAATACAGGTGCATGTGACGAGCTTGGGTTCGGTGTAACGCAGAAAGAATTTCTCGAAGAATTTAACATTTATTCATTTGATATTACGCCTGACTTGTCTGCTGGCGTAAATACGCACTTAAGTCCACAACAGGGTGGAAACATCTCAGTCAGGTTGGAATTTGCCAAGCCAATAGACGCGCCTATAATTGTGCTAATTTACCTCGAACCACAGCACTAATAGAAGTTGATCGTTTCAGGAACGTGGTCACAGACTTTGAAAATGGACGCGAATACACTCCAGAGAGTAATGAAAAGTGACCCTTTCACACTCTCCAAATTTATCAGTGTGTTTGCGAAGAATGAAATATTGAAGTTGTCAACTACGAGAAACTGGTACAGGATTATCGTTAACACAGACATTGTCGGGGGTGAGGGGATTCATTGGTTTGCAATCTATTTTAAAAATAGGGAAATATTGTACTGTTTTGACTCACTCGGCGCTCAGCCCTGGATTGATTCTTTTGTTGTACAGTTTATCGAGCAGATGCATATACCTGAGATTGTGTGGAATCCGTATCGCCTTCAAGGATATTATAGTAACACATGCGGTATGTACACCCTCTCATTTCTCATGCACATGTCACGTGGGAAGGGATTTATAATTTTTTCAAAATTATTCGATTTGTGCAACACTGAAATGAATGATAAAATTGTATGCAGACAGATAGAAAAAGGTTCCCAAATGTTAGCACCCACTGTATTGTGTAAAGGTAGATATCTATATTGTGTAAAGGCCTATTTCTACCCGTTAAGACTTATTTAATGGACACTGGTTCCGCTTTATACATGTTTTCTGCCATTTAATAAATTAAATGAAAATACAATGTGTTTTGTTCTTAACCCCCCAAAAATACTTACATTAGTTCCCCGATGACCTGGCATTCGTTGGACCGGATGTGAGCCAATCCACGACCTCTCTGTTCAGATCGCTGGTTTGGTTGTGGGGTAAAGCATCCATAGCATTTATTCCCCTTTCATCAAAACGAAAAGTAGCTATAACACGATCAAGTTCCGCAACGGTCCTATAAAGTTAAGTAAAATTAAATTAGTTTAATTAAAGAGCTACAATAAGAGAAAATGCCACGAATTTTAAAAATTATAATAAAAAAGCAGATATCCTGACAGTTTTCAAAAGTATGAGTGCTAAGACAACGTCTGCCGACACCGGTTCTCGAACCCGGACCCACAGACAATTCTTAAAAGTTTTTAATATTTCTAAAATCCTACTGCGGTGCTCTCTTTAAATTATCGGGAAAAGTATTATTAAAGCTCCACCATATATATATACATATATATATATATATATGCCCAAATAACCACGAAGGAAACAGCATAATTAATAGCAAGTGCACTAATTTACAGCTCAAAAGAAAGATTAGCTGGGTGTGCTAAGCATCTCAGAGAATAATTAAAAGCGAGCACGCTAATTTACAGCTCAAAAGTAAGATTAGCTGGGTGTGCTATGCTCCGTCTGCCTGCAACGGGTCTCGAACCCTCAGACAATTCTTAATAGTTTTTAATATTTCTATTGTAAGTTTTTAATATTCCTAAAATCCTACTGGGGAGCTGTCTTTAAATTATCGAGAAATGTATTATTAAAGCTCCACCATATATATATATATATATATATAACGAAATAACCACAAAGAAAACAGAATAATTAATAGCAAGTGCACTAATTTACAGCTCAAAAAGAAGATTAGCTGCGTATGCTAAGCATTTCAGAGAATAATTAAACGCGAGTACTCTAATTAACAGCTCAAAAGTAAGATTAGCTGGGTGTGCTATGCTCCGTCTGCCTGCAACGGGTCTCGAAACCTCAGACAATTCTTAATGGTTTTTAATATTTTTAAAATCCTACCTGTACAACTTTCTGTAAATTTTAAAATTATCAAGAAATGTGCAAATAAAACACCATATATATATATATATATATATATATATATATGCCGAAATAACCACGAAGGAAACAGAAAATAATGAAAAATATCTTTCAAAACGCAATTATTGTGGCCTTTTATAAGTTAACGCCGACTGAAACGTTATATATAGACCGAGAATAAAACAAAAACTATTCTGAAATCGCATTTATTATGGCACTTATAAGTTAACACTGAATGGACCGCAGAATATAATCACAAATTACCACTTACATTTTAATATCGTCTTCATTGAAAGGTTCTTGCATTTCGTCACAATTTTCTGAAACAACTTGGGTAGATAGAACTTCATTCTGTTCCACCGCATTGAAAAGGTGGAGCCCAGCTGATGGGTAGAAATCTTGATCTTCAAACAAATCGGGAAAATTGTAGAGCGATAACTGACTCATAGTGTATATTTGAAAAGCACTAAACGAAAAAAACATACGAACTGAGGCTCTGAGATGAACTGACCCTTTTTATAAAGGGGGCTTGTGACCAACCCACAACACACGATTCGCGAGCTTCCTATTGGCTATCAGTGAATTTTGGGCGAGGCTTAACTCGTAGGCCTGCATAGCGGCCAAACAGAGGTCCTGGGCTCCGCCCACAGGGATGTGATTGGTTGCCCCGTGAAATCTGGGACGTGTCAGATATCCCCATTCGTAGAGAGAGAGAAACGCTTTGTTTTTTTTATCTTGTATTCAACGGAGAGAGAGAGAGAGAGAGAGAGCGAGAGGGAGAGAGCGAGAGGCAGCTGAGGATGGTATGTGAATCGGTTTATGGCTCTGAAATATAAAAGTGGAAAGTTCTTCAGCCCTTCGAGACATTTCCTCCCATCTGTAAAAGTATATTGTATCGCGGAATTCTTATACGATACAATAAATAAATTTTAAAAAAATCAACGCTTCATCATGTGACCTTTCAGAAGAAATTGAAGAATTGAAGACACGTGTGGGTGAAAATAGAGCGAATTATGGTACCCCTCTAAATTAGCTTCGTAAAATTTATTATGCCCTGTAAATTAAATCGTCTGGAACTGGAAATGGTTTTTAAAAAAATATCACCTCATCAGGCAACTTTTCACAAAGACTCGTTTAATTATCGCTATTTAAAACTCGACCTTCTCATGGCTCGTATAATTAATGAACCGATGCTGACAGTCATATAATTTAATGGTGCATGCATGGTGCATGGCGCCGTTACTGCTACCCTGGTGCAAGGGTGGAGGATATAACTAATAGTGTTGACCAATTTACAGAGGGTACCTCCGAGGACACAACGTATGTTATTCATGTCGGTACTAATAACGTTTTAAATTCTAGATCGGAAGAACTGCTGGCTAGGTACAGGGACTTACTAGAGCGATTAAAGGAAAAAACTAATAAGATTGTTTTAACAGGTATACTTCCTCGAATTATCCATCGTAACGATTTCTACAGCAAGGCGACCTATATTAACAATAACCTAAAGTCTCTTTGCCAAGAGGAAGGACTGCATTTTGGGAATTTTTGGAACAGTTTCTGCGGCAGGAGGGACTTGTTCCTCGGAGATGGACTTCATCTTAATGACGTAGGAGCTGCGCGTTTAGGAAGACTATTTCATAATACTGTCTCTTCTTTTCAGGCTGCCGTAACTCGAACGGTCCCAGTAAATTCCATAAATTTCCACTGCGCTCGCGAAGTTGTCGCAATTACAAACAATTTGAAGGTTCTATCCTTAAATGCTCGTAGCCTACGAAATAAAATAAACGAATTTTTTTCTTTAATTGCTTGTAAAGACTATGATATAATTGCGATAAATGAATCGTGGCTTAGCACTGAAACTCGTGACTTTGTAGGGGAGTATCAAATTAAAGGTTATAGACTTTTTGTTAAAACAGAATAGGTAGGCGAGGAGGCGGTGTTATGTTGTATATCAAAGATAATATAGTGAACGTTATAGAAGTAAAGCACACAATTCCAGAACCGATAGATTCGACTATAGCAGAACTTAAATTGAACGATTTCAAACTTGTTGTTGCGGTTATATATAGGCCCCCTAATCAAACAGCTGATACGGACGAAGCGTTATATCGTGAACTAAAGCGAATAATCGGTAGTGAGCAGGCTTTAGTTATGGGTGACTTTAATTGCGCTAACGTAAATTACGATACAATGCAGGGAGACGCGGAAGGTAATCGTTTAGTTAATTTTCTCGAGGATAGCTTTCTTATTCAAAAGGTTGGGGAACCTACGAGGTTGGACAGTATTTTAGATTTAGTAATAACTACGGATGATAGGCTAATTACTGATCTTCAAATAATAGAACCGTTGGGCAATAGCGATCACAATATGGTAGAGTTTGTCCTCTCAGTAAGTCACTCGAAACCAGCTAACTCGACGAAAATTCCTAACTTCCAGCACGCAGACTTTAGTAAATTTCGAAATAAATTGTCACACGTCAATTGGGAAAACGTGATGGGGAACTCCAACGCAAAAGTAATGTGGGAATCGTTCGAAACAGTATTTAGGACTATAAATGAGGAATGTGTACCGTACAAAATTAAGCGTGCGAAAGTAAACAACAAGCCCTTGTGGTTTACTTCTAGAGTAGGAGACATTATAAAGAGTAGAGATAGGGCTTATAGGCTACATAAGTGCGATAAAGACAATTTGTGGTTACGAAACAACTACATATCTCTAAGGCGTGAAACGAAAAGTGTAATAAAAAAGTCCAAGCGCGAATTTGAAATCTCCATAGCTCGTGACGGTAAAGAAAACCCCAAGCGATTCTTTCAATACGTCAATAATAGAAATCCAGTAAAAAGCGTCTTGGGGCCTTTGAAAATCTAAACGGAGATCTAGTTTCTGAAAACAAGGAAATGGCTACCTTGCTAAATGAATTTTTTACGTCAGTTTTTACTATAGAAGATGTAACGAATATCCCTACGGTCATAGACATAATACCTTTTGATAATGGTAATATTTTGGATAATATTGTCATTAGTGGAGGGGAGGTAATGCGCTATATTGATAAAATGAAAACGCGTAAATCACCGGGTCCGGATTCCATATATCCCATACAACTAAAAGAATTAAAAGATAGCATTGTTGTGCCGCTAACAAAGATTTTTAATGCGTCTATTTCTGAGGGGTGCGTACCAGATAATTTCAAGTTAGCAAACGTAACACCTATCTTTAAGAAAGGCGATAAAGGTGCGGCGGGAAATTATAGGCCAATCAGTTTAACGTCTGTTGTAGGTAAGCTACTGGAATCAATAATTAGGGATCGTATAGTCGAACACTTAGAATTCCATAAGCTAGTTAGAAATACGCAGCACGGATTTAGGCGAAACAAATCTTGCTTAACTAATCTTTTAGAATTTTTCCAAAGCGTGGTTGACGTTTACGATAGACATCGGGCGGTTGATGTAGTGTATTTAGATTTTCAAAATGCGTTTGACACCGTGCCGCATAAAAGACTCATTGAAAATCTAAGGCTCATGGAATCAGGGGTGTAGTAATAAATTGGCTAGAAGAGTGGTTGCGAGGCAGGAAACAGAGGGTGGTCGTTGATGGAGCGGAGTCGTGTTGGGCTAATGTAGCGAGTGGCGTTCCTCAGGGTTGTGTATTGGGCCCCTTGCTTTTCCTTATATATATTAACGATTTAGATGTCGGCCTAGTCAGTACAGTTTCAAAGTGTGCGGATGACACGAAGCTGGGTGGTAGGGCGATTAATGACGAAGATAGAGGTAAAATTCAGGAAGATCTGAATAAAATCGTTGATTGGTCAGTCACATGGCAAATGAGATTTAACGTGGATAAGTGCAAAATTTTGCATATAGGTTCGCGTAACGGTAATTTTGCGTATAGTATGTCAGGGAAAGATTTAACAAGCGTAGAGCGGGAAAAAGATTTAGGAGTTATAGTCACTAGTGATTTAAAAGTAGCGAAACAAAGTACAGCAGCGGTCAATAAGGCGAACAAAGTGTTAGGTTTTATACCTCGAAATTTTGAGTACAAATCGCGCGATATTATAGTTCCACTTTATAAATCATTAGTTAGACCCCATTTGGAGTACGCGGTCCAATTTTGGAATCCGCATATGCGCAAAGATATAAACAAAATCGAAAGAGTTCAAAGACGAGCAACTAAGATGATTCCGTCGCTTAGGTCAAAGTCGTACGAGGATAGGCTTAAGGAGTTAAAATTGACAACACTCGAGACTAGGAGGTTAAGGGGTGATCTAATGCAGGTTTTCAAAATTATGAATGGGTTCGATAACGTAGATAGAGATAGCTTTTTCGAAATATCTCAATATAATAGGACTAGAAATAACGGGTGTAATTTGACAAGTAGAAGGTTCGAGACAGTAGTTGCGAAAAACTTTTTTACGCATAGAATAGTAAATAGCTGGAATAGTTTGCCGGTAGAAGTAATTAGTAGCACGTCTATAAACATGTTTAAAAATCGATTAGACGCATATGTTGATAGAAAGGGTATAGTTTAAGGTAGTAAAATTAAGGCTTTCTGGGGATAGATCCCACAGCTCAACACAAGTGTTGTGGGATATAGGGAGGCAGCGTCTTGGGTTAGGGGATACTCCCTGTCCTTACACACCCCATTTAAAGAGATTCCTCTGCCGAGCGGTGCCCCCCATAGTACTGTGAGGTATTGAAAAACTCATGATCTTCACTTGCCCCACAAACACCTTTAAATGGGAGACCCAAAATGGGTGCACACACATTTCTACATTACTGTACAGTCTTTATAACCACACCTACACTTTTTCTCGTAAGTGTATATATTGTAATGTGTATGATTGTAAATTTTGACTTGGTCCGCAATCGATATGGACCGTGACTTGATGGATACCGTAATGAAATTGACTGGATTCTTTGGATCTGATATATTTGCATGTCCGTTATAAATAGATATAGAGTGTAACATATTTGTGGATAGTAGTCTATTATGACTTGATCCTCTGGATCCAGAGATTCTATCTTTAGTTTTAAATCGATTATTAATTAGTTTTAAATTGATAATTATTTAGTTTCGTAAAAATTGGTCGTTGCCAATTTACCGGCAGTTTTTACATAAATTTCTTATGTTCTTGTGGTTCGGAACCCACGTAAAATTGTAGGTCCCCTCCGCCACCACGGAGGACATACACAATACACGATTACGAACACAGTTAGGTAGACCAGCCATGAGTGGATCCTAGGGTCTTTGTTGGTCTGAAACATTATAACATTATAACATTATCTCGAATCTTGGAAACCAGAGAAACGGCAATAAAGAATTAGATAAACAACATGTGTGTGTGTGTGTGTGTATATATGAGAGAAGTTCAGAATGGAAGTGAGAGGGTATTTATAGCCTCACCCACAGCGATGGAATTAGTGGAGCATGAATTCCATACATTTCTCGGAACTGTACATATATAGGCTTTCTTTGGTTAACCCTTCGATTGTTTCCGCCCGAATTGTTCATTCTGACGAATGTCAATCTTTTCACCCTACCCCAGACCTACTTTTTAACGGGGATGTGTGTGTGTGTGTATATATATATTATATATATAATATATATATATATATATATATATATATATATATATATAGATATATATATATAAAAGAGAGCGCGCGAGAGGTAGAGAGCGAGAGGGAAGGAGAGAGAGAGAGAGCGAGAGAGAGAGAGGGAGAGAGCGAGAGGCCAACAGGGAGGGAGAGAGAGCGAGAGGGAGAGAGAGGGGAGAGAGAGAGAGCGAGAGGGAGACTGGTTACCCATTTATCTACCATTCGTGAAAGGATGTTTACACTCCAGCTTAGACCTACAGTTTAACACGAATCATTAGGTTACCCTGGCTACCAACCGTGGAAGGACGCGCCGCCACCGGGTCTCGAACCGACTACACTCTACCTTAGACCTACATTTTAAGACGGATCATTAGGTCACCCTGGCTACCAACCGTGGAAGGACGCGTCACCACCGGGCCTCGAACCCGACGCATATAATCATGTGTGCTTAATATTTTTGGGGGGTATAGACGGGTGTGTATGTGCCAAAACGAAGTATACACTGTGCCAACTGGCTGATAATGCCTGGAGGCACTGGCTGATTAAGCCGGCTGGCTGATTAGGAGCCTATAAGACAACGTCCGCTCGGCTGAAGTCTTAATATGCGCTTGGCTCCTGTCAAGCGAACACCCCTCTTCCTCTCTCTCCTTCTCTCTCTTTCTCTTGGGAGATAACTCCGCCTCCAAGTTGCATAACCCTTGTTGCTCTTGCAACAACTCCCTCCCCCTTGGGGGGGGTGGCACGGGCACTGGTGCCAGGGGGGTTGGACACTTGCAACATTGATCAACATTTTCAATTGCATTGCACTCTCTCCTTTTACGCCCATACTACTGATCCCTCCGTCATATGACCTTTGCCTTTACCAACGAGGTTAAATAAGCCCAAACATTACACTCAACAACAAAATAGAA
This sequence comes from Bathynomus jamesi, assembly GCA_023014485.1. NCBI lineage: Eukaryota > Metazoa > Arthropoda > Malacostraca > Isopoda > Cirolanidae > Bathynomus > Bathynomus jamesi. Next base: position 865,292 of record JAJOZX010000903.1, on the reverse strand, counting down.
CTTTTTTTCCTCCTTCAAATGAATTTATGTGATTCCAGTGTACGTTTTTACGCTGATTACGAATTTGAAAACAAATTTTCTATCACCCACCAATTTCGAACGACATGCAAATAAAAATTAGCAGATTTTCTTACTTTTGTGGTACATTTAATCGTACAAAAAAGAAGGGTACCTTACCTAAAATGTTTTTGCAAAAGATTTTCGCCTATAACTAGTACGAGGGGCTTCTCTTATAAGTGTCCAACAGTACTCGGCCAACATACTGGGGCTATATCTTCCTTGGTACCATTTTTTCATGGTTGATATATCCTGATGAAATCTTTTACCATGCTCATCGCTGACAGCGCCAAAATTTGATGGGAAGAAGTCCAGGTGGGAGTGCAGGAAATACATTTTCAGAGACATGCTACACCCCACGTTATACTCCACAGTAAAAGGAAACAATGTGGTTCCTTTTACATTGGAGACGGGAAAGGATTTGCACACACGTGTAAAACAGCATCAGTATTCCGTTAGAACGGGACAGTCGTCCATTGTCCTTTTCGTCCATTTGTCAGTTATCCCACTGTATTGATTGGAATAATGCTTCAGTTTTGTTTCATTCAAGCAACATTGTCAATATAAATATTCTTGAGCCTGTCATTATTCAACTTACAAATAATTTTAACATTAGCCAGGGCTTTTTTTTCGCTTGATCCTGTTGTTTTGAATTCGTTCAGAACGGATTTAGACAAGAGGGGCAAAGTGCTAAAACTCTGGTAGTTTTCCTTATAATTTGTATGCTCCTCCTACAATTTTTATTTTTCTATTTTATTTTTAGTTTTTAGTTTTTGTGACCTATGTATAGTCTCGAACATGGTATTTATTGCAGTGATCCTGAGGATGTCATTAGACGAAAGCGCTTGAGCACCATTCTGTGTTTCCTTTTTCCTTCGTGGTTATTTTCATCATATATATATATATATATATATATATATATATATATACACCGTGTGTATATATATAGCGCCTCGGTGGTGTAGTGGTTAGCGTCGCTGAAAATGAATCCATCGGCCCCGGGACCGAGACCCGGTGACGGCAGGCGGCGCACACTAAAACGTAGTTGTTCATCCTTCCACACAATAAAGAAAGTGGTTGCTAGATAAATGGATACCCTTGGTAGCCTAGTGGTTAAGAGGCTGGGCTACTGGTGGGGCGTGATTTGGATTCCATGTTAAACTGTAGGTCTAAGGTGGAGTGAAAAATTTGGCCTCTGTCAGAATGAACAATTCAGGCGGAAGCAAACCAAAAACCAAACCAAAGTGTGTGTGTATATCAGCAAAAATTGAAAAATTAAATATGGTACTAATTGTAATGTACTGTACAGACCCCCAAACACGCCAACCTCAAAATTTTCAGATTCCATTACAGAGGTAAGAAACTTGGTAAAAGATCTACACTCTCCAACCCAAAATATTTTTCACTGTGGTGATTTTAATTTTCCCATTCATGAAATATAAAAGGATAGGAAAAACTATATGTATACACCAGGACAAGGGGGGCACACGAGAAGACCAGGAGCAGGTAAAAATGCTACTAGCTCTAGCTGATGAATTTATGTTAACGCAAGAAATAACAGAAAACACAAGAAAAACCAACTGCCTAGATTTGGTATTCACAAACAGTAATCTAATTGATAATGTAGAAATATCCCCAACTATGATATCGGACCACAACATCATTGAAATCACAACTAATATAAAGGCAAAAGGAAAGGAAAGAACACGCTCAACAGAAAGAAGCAAATTCGAATTTTTTAATTTTCACTCCAAAGCTATAAACTGGGAAGATGTGACATCCAGCATGGAAGTAATAGATTGCAAAACTATTTTCGAGACCAAGACAACGGAGGAAATGCTAATGATGTTAGAGAAGACGTTAGAAATTGTGGAAAAACATGTCCCAAAGATACAACAAAGAGGAAAGAGAAGCAGGTCCGAAAGACAAAAGAGGGCATTGTTTCGAAAGAGAAAAAGAGTGACTGCAAAATTAAGTAATTGCAAAGATAACATCAGAAAAATATTAAATGATAAACTGCAAAGTATCGATGTCGTCGTACAGGAATTAATCGAGAAGCATACAGAAAAAGAAGACGACGTTATAGAAGCGATAAAGGCTAACTCAAAGTACCTCTGTAATTTCGCAAAAAGAAAGTCGAAAAACCATGCGACTATCGGACCTTTAAAAAATGAGAACAGTAATTTATCGGATGATCTAACAGAAGTATCTGAAATATTAAGAGCTCAGTATGAATCATTTTTCAGTATCCCAAAAACTGACCAATTGATATGCGATAGAAATGCGTTCTTTGAAGAAGAACCACAAAGGGAAAGTATAACGGATTTCGACTTTACGACGGATGCCATTACACAAGCCATAGGGAAACTAAAAACACACTCAGCGGCAGGACCGGATAAATGGAATGCCACACTGATCAAATACTGCAAGAATGCAATCGCTGAGCCCCTGTACTGGATATGGAGACGATCACTAGACACGGGAGAAATACCGGGCATCCTGAAGAGCGCGAACATAGTCCCAATATATAAAGGAGGAGATCGATCCGAGGCCAAAAACTATAGGCCAGTATCGCTTACATCCCATCTCACTAAAATATTTGAAAGAATAGTTAGACAGAAAATCTGACTTTTTGGAAACTCAGAAAAAATTCAATGATAACCAACACGGGTTTCGGTCAGGCAGATCATGCCTATCACAACTAATGGAACACTACAACAACATTATTGATTCACTTGATAGTAATGAAAACTATGATGTACTCTACACAGACTTTGCTAAAGCGTTCGACAAATGTGACCATGGAATCATAATACATAAACTGAAATATATGGGAATACAGTAACAGGAAAATTAGGGAAATGGATATATAATTTCCTTAGTGAGCGGCGGCAAGTCGTTACAGTACAAGGAGTATCTTCATCAGAATCAGAGGTCCTCAGCTCGGTACCACAAGGAACAGTATTATCTCTACTACTCTTCATAATCATGCTAACTGACATAGATGAGGACGTTACCAGAGACAGTACAGTAACATCCTTTGCGGATGACACAAAGATCAGTAAAAAAATAAGGAACTCAGAAGACATAGGAGCTCTACAAACCGAAATAAACAGAATCTACAAGTGGACGGAAGCCTACAATGTGAAGTTTAACACCGAGAAATTTCAGCTATTACGGTACGGAAAAAGAGAAGACCTAAAATCCATGGAATATTAGACCCCAAATGGACAGGAAATTCAGAGCAAAAGATTTAGGGGGTTTAATGACAGATGACGCGAAATTTGAAACACAAAATAAGATAGCAGTAAACATACAAAGAGAATAACGGGTCAGATATTGAGACCCTTTAAACGAAGGGATAGGAATGTAATGATTCCTCTACTGAAAACCCTGATAATACCAAAATTGGAAGACTGCTCGGTCCTAACATCCCCATATAAAAAAGAAGACATTAGACAGCTGGAAGGGATCCAGAGAAGTTTCACAGCCAAGATCAGTGGGTGCAAAGAACTAAATTACTGGGAAAGATTACGCGAACTAGACCTATATTCACTGGAAAGGAGAAGAGAGAGAGATACACGATTATTTACACTTGGAAAATAATGGAGAAACTAGTCCCTAATCTTACTCTGAACCCTATAACTCCCCAAACAACGGTGGAAAGTAGAAACGGTAGACTGTGTCGTATTCCCAAATTGAAGGCGAGACAGGGAACATCCTTGACCCTGAAAGAAAATAGTTTTGTAGCGAGAGGACCAAAACTGTTTAATCAGTTGCCCAAAGACCTAAGAAACACGAAGGGAGTTGCAGTGGAAATCTTCAAAAGAAGACTAGACGCCTGGCTCAGAACAATCCGCGATGAGCTGGGCGTACCTGGCTATGTGAGGTGGAGAGCGCAAGAATCCAACTCACTACTTCACCAGGCCAACTCGAGAGGAGGGGCGACAAGCTTGACCTTCGCGAAATGAGAAATCATCGCACGAAACCTTTGTAAGGTTGTAAGGTAAGGTATGGTGTATATATATATATATATATATATATATATGAATAGAAACGACATAAGTATTAAGGAACGTTTCTGCACACGAGGAGGAGAGATAACGAAATAATGAAAAATGAGGCGAACCGCCTGGGAATCGAACCCTCGTGTGCAGAAACGTTCCTTAATACTTATGTCGTTTCTATTCATTTATATACTGCGCGGTCATTGCAGTTATTTGCGCATATTCACGATTTGCGAGGGTGCTCTCTGAGGGCATTGGTTTCTGCCCTATTTGGGAGAATTTCGATTTGTGATTGAGTGAGGTCCGTAGCATAATGGTAGAGCGTCCGACCGGCAATTGGAAGGCCCTGGGTTCGATTCCCAGGCGGTTCGCCTCATTTTTCATTATTTCGTTATCTCTCCTCCTCGTGTGCAGAAACGTTCCTTAATACTTATGTCGTTTCTATTCATTTATATACTGCGCGGTCATTGCAGTTATTTGCATATATATATATAATATATATATATATATAGAAATATATTAGGGTGGAGTGAAAATGGACCAAAACATTTTTTTTTACAAATATCGAATTGGAATACCTAAAACAGTTGTCAACGGGCTACTGTCAATGTTCACTCAAAATATGATGTCCCTTGAATTAATTGTTCAGGGTCCCAAGCGAGGGCAAAAAATCGCTTCCTAATTTGAACATTTCTGGCAGCATTCCGCTACTTTGTGTGTGTGTGTGTATATATATATATATATATATTAATATATATACAAAGTACACAGAACTCACCACGTGGAGGTAGCTGCACATCGAGTTCCAGCCTAGCCCATCCCAACCACCCAACCTTATTATGGACTTTTGTCTAAGTCTTATTCCTTTTCCTGCTTATCGAACTATGTTGTGATTTGGTATTGGAAAATGGCATTATGTTTCTTGATTCCAATTTCACTCGAATGAATCCATCCCTTCGTTCTTTACCACAAACTGTAGCTGCTGCTTCTGTGTGTGACATGGCATCATAAGTATGCCTCCAAAATCTGACTGTTTGGAAGCGAGCTCTCTTAATTCCTTCTCCGTTAATTGCTGCAAAAGCAGACGACTTAATCGACCTTCTTCTTTCCAATTAATAAGATCAATGTATTCTTTTGCTCCAAAGTTCAGCCTTGGTATTGTAAACTTTCGGATTTCCTTTTGTGTTTTGCTTCTTGCAAGCATAATTCTTCGAATTGCCAGCTCTCTGATTTGCTCCTGATCATCGGTAATCATCGAGAGCAATATGTTCTCTGGGTGAGCAAAATAAGCGTTGCGTTGTATTGAAGAATCCACAACGTTTCTCAGCTCAAATGGAAGGTACAGTATCTTGATCTTGAAGTGGTTTCTCAGACATCATCTTCCTCCCTCTGTGCATGAAGATTTTGACTTAATGGTAAACCACATTGGAGCATAAACTTTCATTACAAATGTTGCTAATGCACGAAGGTTCCCTGATGGTTTATCTTTAGCAATGTATAAGCGTAGAATTCGATTTGCTCTAGTTATCCACCTTGCATGAGATAAAGTTCCTGGATTTTTTGTAGACAAATCCTGAGAGCATTTACCTGAGCACACAGCTTTACAGATTTCAAGCAAATACTTCTGGTCCGTACTTAAGTCTTCATTTGCTATGTATGGTATATCAGCTTCACTGTTATCAAACCCTGCAACTGGAAGTTGTTCACAATTTTTCAGTGCTTTGCCAATTGTTCCAGAGAAGGTAACAGGTCCCGTTGTGCTCCCATCAATGTGATATAACAAGTGGCGAAGTAGAAGTTCGTTAGCATGCAATTGACATATTAGCAAAGCTGTGCGCGCTACTCATGAAAACTAGCGCCGCTAGCGCTAGTGAGGCAAAATAATAGCGGCGCTAGCGCTAACGCTAGTCATTTCAAAATTTAGCGACGCTAGCGCTAGCGCTAGTTTTCAATATTAGCTATAACAAATAAAAAATACCTATTATGTTAGTTACACTTCTATGCAGTAATACTGTCAAAAAGAATGTTTAAATGAAACAATTATACTATAGAACCAAAGCTTTTTTTTTATTTAAATCCAGTGTAACAAAACTTTTTATTTATTTTCGGCTTTAATATATCTTTTCCTGTCGAAAAAATCCTTTCCACTGCTGCACTTGACGGAATTGAAGAGTTTAATCGGATAAATAGTTTTTTGAATGAATCGGAAGGGAAGGAAGATGTATAGTCTGTTGCTTTGAAACATTTCTTAGTGGAAGGCTGTTTTGATAAAAAGACACGTACTTGTTCATTACTTTATTGTAGAATAGTTTTATGCATATTACTAGCTTTTTCGAAACAACTGAACAAATTGTCTTCCTCTTCCGTGCTGGAACCGGCAGCTTCGGGTGTGCTAATTAGCCTAATTTCCATGTCACTTTTCATACAGTCAACAAGACGAGTCGTCAACATTTGCCGCACCTCCTCCTTCTTCTCCAGTGAATCAATCCATATCTGTTTAAAGCTAAGATGGGCGGCAGCAGCAGTGATGTAATCGTTGTTGTTGAATGCTTGTTGGAAACGATTTTCTATGCCGTTCACAAGAGCCATTGCAATGCAGAATGAGGGAACCGCCGCCAGCATACATGTTCATACATGTTTGAAACGTTCAAACTCGTATGGAATAGAAGGACTTTAAATTCATTTTTTAAATAAAAATTAGCGCTAGCGCAAAGCGTTAATTTTTATTTCAAAAACTAGCGGCTCTGGTAAATGCGCTAGTAGTTTGAAAATATAGCGAAGCTAGTGGTGGCGCTATTAAAAAACTAGCGGCGCTAGTCACAGCTCTGCATATTAGCTACTGCAAAGGTCTACCTAATGCCAATTCTAAGAGGATAATTCCATTATGCCTTCCTGTGTTTACAGGAATTCCATCACATCCAATAGCCACCAGTTCATCAATGTTTTCAACATTTTCTGATAAAAACTGAATTAACGAATCTTTAATACCATGAGCAGTACCACAGAAAGGTGCAATATGACCAACAGAGCAAGACCCTGGTTCTCTTACTAAGGTTATGTGTTCTTCAATGACCGACTAGTAATAATATTTTTTGCCTTGCTTGATATCAAATTTAGTTTTATCTTTTCTTCCATCATAATTTAGCGCTTTTAAGTTTTCCTTATTATCATCTTGTTGCATTTTACGCCATATTTTCGTTCTTTCTCTTCTAATTTTACTCCTGTCAATTACGAGGGAGGTATCCTCATTTCCTATTAGACCAACATCTTGCAGGGCAGCAGATGCCAAAGATGCACCTGCCCGGTCAGATATGCCGTATCTATCACAAACTTGTGCAACATTTCCTAAATTAACTCTCATTTGTTGATGCGAGTTAGACGGTCTAACATCATCAACAGCTCTTGTTTATTTCGGGTTTGATTCTTTCCCTGAGCAAGCTGAAATGTCACCCTCCGAATCAGAAGAATCAAGGCCTAGGCCTACAGCATCATCATTAGTTGAAATGCTTTTTCTAATTCGAGAAAGTTCCATTTCTTTTTGTTTCATAGTCTTTTTAAGTTTTTCAGTTGTTAGTTTATCTATGTTTCCAATTGCCATTTTTCCATCTCCTCTTTGATTATTGAGAAATTTTTGCTCAATGCGAGTAACCTTTTTAGTTTTAAACAAGCGGTAGCTCGCTATCGCTCGCTATCGCCCTCCGGGCAGGTAGCAGTATATATCACAGTATATGTAGCAGTATATGTCACAGCTAGCTGTATATGTATATTGTATATATGTATATGTATATTGGTACCTACGTATTATCGAGACTCCCAAACCGGCACGTCTTTTTTCTGAACAGGACGTCCTATCCGCGGATAGGATGACAAGTCAACGGATAGGACGCAAAAAGTATATTTGCTGTGGATATATGGCTAAATTATTGGCAGAAATAGATTCAGCATACACGATTTAACTTAAATTCATATTTTAGTAAAGGATATCTATTGCAGATAAATTAGAATTTGTCCTGTTTGTATGTATGCGGGCCAGAGTAACCATTATTACGGAGATATAGTAACCGTTATTACATTATCATTTGTATAATTTAGGTCTCTGGGGTACGGGGGCTCCGCCCCCGTAAAGATCACGCATCACAAATTGATAGCCTTACCGATGCGTGGTAAATAATTATACGCCTCATTGCATCCATCAGTAGCGACTTCATGCATTATTTCAACACTCGAATCATTCCCTTGCTTGAGAAAAACTTGCATACTCACATGAAGTCATAACACACAATGAATCTAGATACACCACTCACACGATGGACAAACAACAACTGAATCGCTCAACCAAGTCTTCAAACAAGCCATTGACTGGAATCCGAAATCTATTGTAAAGCTAGTAAACAAACTGCATGAAATTGTGACCACCAAATACAACGACGTCGAACGAGCCATCATCAACAGAGGCGAATACACTTTACATGAACATTACGAAAAATTCAAAGTTCATCCTGACATTTTTAATGACGTAGGCCTAGGCCGAAGAGGATCATCGCTAGCTGCCAAATGACATCAACATACGAACAGGACGAATTCTAATTTATTTGCAATAGATATCTTTTACTAAAATACGAATTTAAGTTAAATCGTGTATGCTGAATCTATTTCTGCCAATAATTTAGCCATATAACCACAGCAAATATACTTTTTGCGTCCTATCCGTTAACTTGTCATCCTATCCGCGGATAGGACGTCCTGTTCAAAAAAAAGACGCGCCCTTACCAAACTATTATCGGGACTACCAAACTGTTTATTATGTATTTTTGCTCTGGTTATTTTCGTTTAAACTAAACAACTTAACCTAACCAGTCATCAAGGGCGTACAGTTGACCTAACCGGGCATTCAATTAACCAAACCGGGCATTCACTTGACCTAACTGGGCATTCAATTAACCTAACCGGGCATTCAGTTGACCTAACCGGGCATTGCCCGGTTAGGTTAACTGAATGCCAGGTTAGGTTAATTGAATGCCCGGTTAGGTCAACTGAATGCCCGGTTAGGTCAATGCCCGGTTAGGTCAACTGAATACCCGGTTAGGTTAATTGAATGCCCGGTTAGGTCAACTGAATGCCCGGTTAGGTTAATTGAATGCCCGGTTAGGTCAACTGTACGCCCTTGATGATTCGTTAGGTTAAGTTGTGATATTTTCGTTAGTTTAAACGAAAATGAAGTCCCGATAATACCTAAAAAATTTCGAAGTACCTACATTCACTTGTAATAGATATTAAATAGCTCGTGCTCGGCCGACCTAGGACCGGGAAACTTGACAGAGCACATCGGAAGCTCATGGGCTATCAGTTGGTGGTAGTTGCAGAATTTTCTGATGTGCCGTTTAGTCTGTGCATGGTTCCGAAGAAAGCGGACAGACACACAGACATACAAACACATTTTAGGTCAATATCATATACAGGATGTAATTAAATCAGAGAATTACAAGAAATAAATATTTATGCATGCAAAAACGGTTTAGTAGTTATACTAATAGGCTAAGCTAAACTGTAACACATCTCGTCACTGCACGCACTTTAGGAAGACAGTGACAGGCTCAAAATGTGACGGTTTTTCAAGGTCATTGGGGAGCCTCTTACTGAAACAGCAGCTAGTTCAAATTTGGGGGACATTTAAATTAGCGTCATGTACAACTTTTCTTAGGTATTCCAAATTGATATTCTAAAATTCATATTTTCGCTCCACCCTAATTATATATAACCTTTGGTTAGCTTCCGCCCTAATTGTTCATTCTGACGAAGGTCAAGCTTTTCACTCCACCTTAGACATACAGTTTAACGTGGAATCCGAACCACGCCCCATCAGCAGCCCAGCGTCTTGACCACTAGGCCACCTAGGGTACCCATTTATCTACCAACCACTTTCTTTATTGTGTGGAAGGATGAACAGCTGGGTTTTGCTGCGCGCCGGCTGCCGTCGGTTCTCGAACCCGGGGCCGATGGATTCGTAGTCAGCAACGCTAACCACTACACCACCGAGGCGCTTATATATATATACAGGACCTCTCAGAGGTCCAGAGAGGCTCGGGCCACTTCCAGCTTTTGAGGCCCATAGCTAAACCCAATTATTACTTTCATTGCAAAACATTATATTCAAACCTGAACGTTTCTAAATTTGAGGCCCCCCCTTAAGCTTGAGGCCCAGGCCAAATGGCCCTCCTATCCCCCCCC